>JAAAKQ030249325.1:0-10957 GCA_010016005.3 Zanna intricata | reverse complement strand
TCGAAGACGAAAATTGCACTTTTCTAGGCAATTTTCTAGTTTTTTTAAAACGTTTTCAGGCATATGTTTATTGGAAAATTTTTTCTTATTTTTAGATATAGAATCCGTTTCTGAGAGATTGCCGTACAGTTTTGATACATCCTGTATATATATATTTTTTAAATATTTCTCTCTTTCATGTTATTAATTCGAAAAATCAATTTCCGACCAAAGGATTTGTTTATCTAAAAAATTTGTTTATCTAAAAGTAACACTATGATGATATAACAGTTAACCTATAACCTTTTAAAGAGGTAAACGAGAAAAAGATCTAACCTTCTTATAGAAATATTGAAAAGTTATATTATTAAACAAAACTCTTAAGGAAAATAATTCAAATAAAAATTTAAGGGAAAATTGTTAAAAATTTCCCCTAAATATTTTACATTTTTTTTTTTTTTTTTTTTTTTTTAATCACAATGATCAATCTTCGTATTTATAACTTATATCCTTTTCTTTTTTTTCTTTTATATTCAGACGTTTTTATATAAACATTTTCGTCGAGTTGATAGTATTGATTACGTAATTAGATCATAGTCTATACTAGGACTTCAATTTCGCAAGATAACTGGGAGTGAAGTTCCGGAAACCTCGAATACACATGGTACGTATACCATGTTAATAATATTGTAACAACAAATTTCTGTGAACGCTTATTTTGTTCTATGGGTTCTTCGATTCTTCAACAAAATAGTAGTATAAATGAAGTGAAAATTAAACGAGACTAAAACTGAACTGTAGAGTTTTTTTTTTTTTAACTGATACTAATAATATTTTTACTGTGTTTTAGTTATTAATTTTAGTTGAATGTCAATTCATAATTATAATAATATAAATATTTTACTTTTCAATTATGTATTAATAAAAAAGATTTTTTAAATTTGTTAACAAATGTTATTTATTCCGTTCTACATCATTTAAAAACTTTTTTTTTTATTTTGTTTAACCTCCGGAACCACAATTAAATATATCTTCAGAGGGATGAAATGAATGAATTGTAGCGTGTGTGAAAAATTCCATGCCTGACCGGGATTCGAACCCGGGACCTCTAAAACTAACTTTTCATAGTTCTTTATAACGTAGCTAAGAAAATTTGTTTTGTTACACGACTACCTAAAAAGGAGTGTAAAGTATTTAGGGTGCATTTATGTACGTTTGCTCCATTGCAGCAACTCAACGGCCGAACCGATTTAGATGTATGACCCTGTTTTCGAATCCTTACGTTACAGGGAGTGTCATAAGATACATATATATATATATATATATATATATATATATATATATATAGTAGTGGAAATTGCGTGTAGATTAAATTACAAACTTTAATGAATTATGGGTCTCTACTCTTATCACAGTGTGAGCTGGGTTTGAACTAAATGATTCGAATCAATCGAATGAATAATATTACAAAAATAACAAACGTAATTTTCGTTAAATAAAATAATATTAAATAAATTTCTATTTAACAATAATGGATTTCCCGTGGGGATAGCGTGTGAGGCTCTCTTTTTTCCGTTAAGCCTCCAGAACCACTGTAACGTATTACTTCAGAAGATGATATGTATGAATATAAATGAAGTGTATGTAGTCTTGTACAGTCTCAGGGAAGGTCGAACATCCCTGAAATGTGTGTTAATTGAAACCCAACCATCAAAGAACACCGGTATCAACTATCTATTTAAATCCCTATAAAAGTAATTTTCTTTACTAAGATTCGAACCTTAGAACTCTCGACTTCGAAATCAGCTCACTTCTGTACGAAAATCAAACCTGTGGTTTAAAGTACACTCATTGTGTGTTTATTTTATTAACCAAATTTTTTCCAATTTTCAATTATCAGCTGATTTATTTCCAATTAAATCTAAATAATCATGAATACATTTATCATTGATATTTATCGAATAATAATAAATTTATAGATATATTTTTAAAAGTTTAGGAGAAAAAGATATTAGTAAACGTTATTACCAAACCGGAATAAAATTTTAAAACAAGGCAGCTAGCTAGTTCAATCCCTAACCGATTTTCTTTCAAAACGACTTAGCTTATCACAGCGTTCAATAACCGATGATAGTTAAGTTTCTTTGAAATTTGTTTTACTGTCAACCTTGAACTAATTTATAAACACGATATACCAAAAAGGTAAAGTTTAGTATATCGTACCAGACTTCACAATATCCAGTCGATATTTACTTTATTTATTATACGTTTCTATAAAAAAAAAAAATAAAATGAAAAAAAAAAGCTCTTAAAATGTTCATTTTATTATAAATAGCATATCTAAACAATAAACTAAAGAAAAATGTTAATAAAAAATTTCACCAGCATCGATTGAGTTTAATCTTAACAATATGTTATTGTACATTAAAAATTACTGTACTACTTATCGGTGAAACCGAGTTACGATAAAGGTGAGTCAGAATTTCAGCTGTTTTTGTTATAAATAAACTCGTTTATTTATAAACAAAACATTTTGTTATAAATTCATTAGTTATTTTAAAGTGCGGTAATGTTTAAATATAGATTACACACACACACACGCACTCTATACAATTGGATTAGAACCAAAATATTAAGTAACATTAAATATTATAATATTTTGCCAAGCGGTTAACAACAATTACAACTTCTACATGTAGTCAAAAAACTTATTTTATCTATTAAAATATTTGGCGGTTAAGTGGTTTGTTGAATAGTGTACTCGTAAAAATACAGTAATAAAAGACACACACACAAAACTATAAATAAAAAAAAAAAAAAAAACAAGAAACCGTCATAAAGTCTATGTTGATGATAATGGGTATATATATCATTACTATTTTGGATGATCCTTGAATATTGGCAACGTTTTTAATTTATGTCAACTTTATTTTTTTTTGAGAAACAATCTTTATTTAATTTAATCCTAACTAACCTTTTAGCTTAACATTTTTGTAGTGTTACATTTTTCTTTAAAAAAAAAAAGGCATTTGAACATGGATGAAAATGTATTTATACATATTTAACTTTTAAAAAATGTAAGAGGTAATGTAAAATTAAAATATTTTACACCAAATAAATACGATTTAAAACTTCAATGGACCGGTTATATTCCATTTTATTATAGTGACAATTATCGAACGTGACACTCCGGTCTATATTCTGGAAGGGAAATACAATAGGTCTTTACAAATATTAAAGGGTGGATAGTCGATTGTTTTACGAGCCCTAAACGTAATCCGTAATTTGTATAGAGCTCGCATTACGAGAGCGGCTGAGTACGGGCGGTACGCATGCACATCCGTACTAGTCTTTAAGCTGTTTTTATGTTAAGGCAAAACTCAGGTCTTATGTTATCTGAACTGCTTGTTCAGATTTATAAAATTTAATGAAATAATGATATTTAGAGTAAAAATATATCGGATTTTTTTGTTAGATAAACAAGGACAAACTTTTTTATGATATGTTCATCGTTCATTTTAAAAATATAGATGAAATAACATAGAATGGCCGGTCTTGGTCGTAAAAAATTTCTAATTACTCTCACAACAAATTCAGCGTAATATGTAAAGTGCAACGATTTAAACTTTTAACCGAACGGATGAAATTTAATGAAATATTGATATTTAGAGTAAACCATATCGGATTTTTTTTTTTGTTAGATAAACAACGACAAACTTTTATATCTTTATCGTTCATTTAAAAATATATAGTATGACCGGTCTTGGTCGTAAAAAATTTCTAATTAATTCCCACAACAAATATGACATAATATGCAGTACGATTTAAATATTTAACCTTTAACGATTTAAACTTTTAGCCGAACGAATTGACGTCACTTCTCACTTATTTAATTCAATTGACGTTACTTTTAGGTATATTATTTAACCAGTGTTTTCAGTATTATGTTTATTCACTGTGCGGAAGTAAAAATGAGCAAATTTAATGATCGCATAAAACATTATATACTGCCAAACTAAATTATTCCTAATGTAAATAGTTTTTCAAAAGATTCGACTTGAAAAAATTTTTTCTTAAGATTACAATGGAATAATTAATTCACGTATTTATATTTTTACATCATATGATTAAATTATATATACATAATAGATATATTTTAATAATAAACATATATATTATCATAAACGTGAAGAAAGTAACTAAGAATATTTATATTTTTGCACATAGATTTATAGGGAAACTAAAAACGTCCTTGATAGCTCACATTTTTGAAAGAATAAAGATCGTATTTGGTTGTAGCTTTTATTCTAAATCTATATCGCGATAAAGTTATATTACCACAGTTATTGGATAAAGGGTGGGAATGTGACTGATCGGTAACGCTATATGATAAAGAGAAGCGATTACGCTTGTAATCAAACGTAGAAAGAAGTGAGGAACACCTACCAGCAAATTAATCTCCGATTATCTTAATTCTAGCAACATAGTTCATACGCCACCATCCCTTTACCAGTATCCTCGGAACTACTACGCATCCATTCAGTGTAATAAGATAGCTTTGACGTAATGTACTTATATAACCGACTGTTACGATATTGTTATGTTACATTAAGAAATATTACTTATTTTATAAAAAAAAAAAAGAAGCTGACAACACATTTAGGATTTTCCCAACAGCGTGTCGGGACGTGTCTGCTTTAGCAGCGTGCTAAAGCTGCGTTCCGGGGAACTCTTGCAATTGCAGGTTATTTCTGATGCACGGCACACATATACACACAAAACTTAATTAAAAATATTTACCATTTTATTGAAATATAATATTTTTTCGTTTAATTCAATGATTTTAACTAAAGCGCTGGCGCATAGCGTATTTAATTAGCGCGGGTAAGGCGGTACTAGCGGCGAAAAATATAACCTTAACTAAACGCAAAGTAGAGATACTGAGGGTGACCCTTACTCTACAGCCTCAACTCCCTTGACTTTTAAGTTGAAAAAATTAACGGCATCACTGCCCCATATATAGACAGAGAATAATCTGACTGAGTGTAGTCAAAATCGGACCGGTAGTTCTGGAGATATTAAGATGTCAAAATGTCAAGACCCCGTGCAAACAGCATATGCCCAAATTGGACTGATTAGAGCTAGATTGGAGCGCTACAGTCGCTTAATTGAACCACTAGAACTATAGCACTATTTAGACGGAAAAGTAAAAAATTTGATTTGGACAACTTATGACTTCCTAGTACGTCTATTAAATTACATATACACATTTTTAAAAGTACATAAAATTATATTTCATTAATTACTTCTGATATTTTTTCATATTTCTTTTTTTATTGTTATTATTGAATTATTATTTATCATCAACATTTTTTTTTATACAGAGATTAAAAATGAATAAATCAATATTATTAAATAAAAAAAAGAAAAAAAAGAGATTAAGTCCGATTCGAATTTATGTGTACCCTCAATATCCAAATATTTCATTAATTAAAATTTTATTTGGCTATAATTTTGGAACCAATGAAAATAAATAACACTAATTATACATCGTTGAAATACTCTCAGTGAGGGCTTATTACTGCAGTTAAGACTTTTTTTTGGACACCTTTGGTTCAGTCGATTGCAATCAAGAGGGGAAGTGTACAACCAGATGTTACAACAGTCCTAAATCCAAAATTTTAACATCCTACGGGTAATTGTATTTGAGTTACGCGCGAAATACGTACGTAACTACAGAACGTCACGCTGAAAGTATTGTAAATGACTTCAGGGATGGTGAAAACGGATATTTCCGTCGAAATCTGAAAACCGAAATCTTTTGCGATCACAATACTTCCTTTACTTCGTGCAAGGAAGTAAAAAAGAAAGTATTATTATAATTTCAACTAATAGCTGTATTATGATGAATTATATATAATCAAACCTCATTAAAGGCAAAATGAAGATATATACAAAAAATAAAATTAAGAAAAAGATAAGTTTTAGCTTACTAAAATCTGAAATTGAAAGTGTTTCTTTTTTAACACCTATGACAAGGTAAAAAAAAAAAAAAATTGTTAAATGTTTTTATTCTTCTAGTTAAGAATAGATAACACGTGTGTAGTAATAAAATAAGCGTTTGGGATATATTATAAACACAGAAGGGGAGATTATTTGTTTAATGATGACAGTAAACTTATCGGTGATCGTTCTATAATCTATATTCAAGCGGTTAAGAGGAAGTTTTCAGTAAAAAAAACCGCCCACCAACATAGATTGATAACAAAAAAACTGGGGCGAAGATATTATTATAATAACAACGTAGGTTTACGACTGAAGCAGCCACATTTAAAATTAGGGATGAGGTTTATAATTATTACTGTATGATGTAACTTGAAACACATCTAAATTTATATAATAAATATAAAGTTCTGTTTGTTTTGTAAGCGTGAGCAGTTTTCATGTGATTAAAAATACAACACGATATCCAGTAAATTATTAATAATTTTTTTGTTTTTTACTTCCGGGATCACTGAATGATTTGTAGCGTGTGTGAAAATGCCATGCCTGACCGGGATTGGAACTCGGGATAAAAAAAGGTCGAGACTCGCGCCACGGAGACCAGAAAATTATTAATGATAACAGTTATGTATTTTTCATCTACTTTTTTGCATTTGAAAAGTAAAGTTAAGTAAAACAATTTTTGTAATATCAGATGCTCTTTCTTAACGCCTACTAAATTACATATACACATTTATAAAAGTACGTTTTTAAAATTTTATTTCACTAATAACTTTGATTTGTTATTAATTTTTTTTTTATTGTTATTGAATTATTAATTTGAGTAAAACAATGTTTCGACTAGAGGTTAATAATAATAAATATTAATAAATCAATATATGAAAAATAAAAAAAAAATAAGGAAAATGAAGTTAGAATCGAACCGACTTCCTTCTTCCCCTTGTAAGACTCGAAATATTTCATTAATTAAAATTTTATTTCGCTATAATTCTGGAACCAATGAAAATAATTACCGTTTATGTTATATCTCTGAAAAGCTCTCAATAAGGATTATTTATTGCAGTTATGAAAAAGTCCAGAATCCAGATTTTTTTTTGAATTTTGGCCTTTTTTGGACATTTATGTTCCAGTCGATTGCAATCAAAAGTGGAGGTGCACAAATAGATGTTACAACCGTCCTAAATTCAAAATTTCATCATCCTACGGGTAATCGTTTTTTAGTTATACAAGATACATACATACGTACAAATGTCACGCCGAAACTAGTCAAAATGGATTAATGGATGGTCAAAATGGGTATTTCTGTTGAAATGTGAAAACCGAAATTTTTCGCGATCACAATACTTCCTTTATTTCATACAAGGAAGTAAACAGACGTTTTTATAAAAATCTTTTCAACTATAAATATAGTTACAGAAAATGAAATACACAATTAAAAAAAGTACTATGAGTTTATATTATATGCATATAAGTGCAATAATCTACGTAATAAATTTCATTAATAGTAAAAATCTATCTAGGCCAAAATAATAAATTATAGCTAAATAATTATTACATATGTATTGGAAAGTTGCCAAAGATATGATTACATAAAAATATCTTCTTTGTAATATAAACATTACAAAGAGATTATCAATAACATAACGCAACAGAAAAATATGCACGCTTACTTAAGTAACACGTATATATGAAGTATTTATGCTAAATAATATACACTTATGGTCAAAGGTTATACAGACTTAACTAATATTATAATAACGTACACGCGCGCGCACCCTCAAATATATATATATATATACACACACACAAAGTTTAATAACATTTAGAAACAGCAGTAAATAAATTTATTTACTACTATATTGTTTAAGTAAATAAATCTAGAAATTCATTTAATAATTTCTTTGTTATCGATATTAGAAAAAATCGATAGGTTCTGAATCGCATCTCGCTGAGGCTAGTCGTTTTTCTTGTGCTTGAAATTCATTTTCTCATCCGAGTAAAAAAAAGAATTAATTTTTTATTTCATGGTGTAGTAATAATTTGTAAGCACACCGGGCTGGTCTAGTGGTTAGCGCGACATCGTAAATCAGCTGATTTCGAAGTCGAGAGTTCTAAGGTTCAAATCCTAGTAAAGGTAAGTTATTTTTATACTAGATCTGGATCTGGATTTGAATACTAGATCGTGGATACCGGTATTCTTTGTTGGTTGGGTTACAATTAACCACACTTCTCAGGAATGGTCGACCTGAGATTGTACAAGACTACACTTCATTCACATCATCCTCTGAAGTAATATCTTACGGTAGTTCCGGAGGCTAAACAGATAAAAAGATTAATAATCTGTAGTAATAATAATAATAAAGAGAGAAATAACAGTGTAGTAACATGGATAATTCGGACGCCGTTAGTATAAAACAAATAACGGGTGTTATTTAATTTAAAAAGTTATGTAATTTTGTCTGCAATTCGGGAACGGTGGTGACGATGAATTTTTAGCAGCATCCTTAAGATATCTGCATGAGCAAAAGTCAGCAGGGGATAAATCTGGAGAGTGTGGGAGCCACAACTCCTTCGAAATCACATTTCCGTGAAAACACCAATCCAATGAAGTCATAGTATTGTTGGCTGTATGAGTCGTAGCATTGTACCGCGAAAATAACGTGCTCTAGCGGTCTGCAGGTATACTGTTAACAAATTGTTGCACCATCTATATGTAGCGCTCATTGTTCGCTGTACCGTGGAAGAATGTCGTGAAGGTTCGCCTACGTGACATTGAATATCAAACACCCAATTTTTGCTAGTGCAGAGGGGACTCGTGCAGCTTATGTGGTTTTCTTTGTATGACTAATGCGTAAATTCTGTGCATTCACATATCCAACAAGATGGAAACGTGCCTTGTTAGATCGAAACCAATCGTCGAGTTCTTTCCTATCTGGCTTACATATGACGTGAACCGCTGACAAAAAAGCTACAAGTTTTCCAGTGTCTACAGGTAACAAATCATGAACAACATGAATTCTATATGGATGCATTCTTAAACACTTGGGCAATGCCGTTTGGGCATTATCGACTGAGAGACCAAACTGGCTAAATAGGCGTCCCACAGACTTCTTGGTACTAACAGAATAAGCGGTTTTTACGTCGATCAACTTTTCTGTGTTAGCACTTTCGGTCGACCACTATTGGCTGCATCTATCATATTCCAGATCGTACAGCGGCTTGATGGAAGACTTGTTTGGTGCATCCACACCATACTTTTCTGTGAAGACATTCTGGATCTGGGCATAATTGGCACATCTAATGTATTGGTAGACAATGAATATTCTCTGTTACATTGTATAACCAGCAACAAAAGAAGGAAACATTCTTCCATATGGTTTCGTCAGTTTTTGAATACTGTGCTACTATTTATAAAAAAAAAAAGAAAAAAATTAATAAATGATCAAATATGGATAACTGATACACAAAAATAAATAGTTCCAAGTTATGCATTTTATTTATTAACTGTCTGAAACAAGGTCTCTTTTCGTCCGATCACTGTTATTTCTTTATTACCCGACGATTAATATTATTTCAATGGATCTTTCTACGATGGTTCCAAGAATACGGAACCATTATCAAACTTTCTTTTTGAGCAATATAAAAAATTAAACAGTAAATTAATCGATGAAGTTAAAAAAAATAAATTAGCTCCACGGATGAGATATTCACTTGTTTTAGTATTAGAAACGGTGTGGGAGGACGTTTGGAAAAACGCAAGCGTAAATTTATTTTCATGAAATAACAGAATATTCCAGTTAATTCACGCTAGTAGAAGTAAATTTATTACTCATTTTTAATTAAAATATACGGCTAAATTATTCTAAATATTATTTTACATATTGTAACGAATTCCGTCTTTGCCCGATAAATATCCTCAGTCCAAGGAGATAAGTTTTTTGTACAGTTCACAAATACAACTTAACATCAGTCCCACGAAACCACAAGACAAAACACTGAAACTGAAAAGTGCTCTTGATATCCACAACACGGATCCAACGATATATAGGAAAAATCTGCAGTTCCCATAGGAAATTATGGAGTGGAAATATGATAAATGCGAATACCTTCTAAAAACTCGTGATCCATCTTTCACCGAAGGACGATTTATCCTTATAGAGGAACTGTAAACAAAATCTAATAAGACAGCTTCAGAGAATTCCAGCCAGATGGTAGATGTCCAGCTTATCGGGATGGTTTTCTGGTTAACGCAACATCGCAAATCACCTGATTTCAAAGTCGACAGTTCTAAGGTTCAAATCCTAGAAAGGTAGAGTTACTTTTATACGGATTTGAATACTATATTGTGGACACCGGTGTTCTCTGATGGTAGGGTTTCAATTAACCACACTTCACACGAGTAGTTGACCTGAGATTGTACAAGACTACACTTCGTTCGCATTTATCCTCTGAAGTAACACCTTACGGTAGTTCCGGAGGCTAAACCAAAAACAGAAAGATGGTAGATTCACAAAAAAAACTAATACATTCGCACAAAATTCCTTAAACTATGAGATAACCCAATCGTAACTAGTTACCACTGCAGTAGCACGTTAACGACTAACAGTTTTGCGTACACTAACTAGTACATAGTAGTATAATTCATATTCTCCCATTTAAAACGTAATCCACCAATCAGTCTTCTACAATATTTGAATTGACTGCCCAACTCCCCTAGGTTTACTGGAATGGACTGCTCGCAAATGAACGTCGCGCCGACGCAGTAGACTGCTACTGATAGCCATTAGGGTACGTACTCGGTGCAAGCCGGTAGTCAGATTCCGACAACCGGCGCCGATCGGCGCGAGAAATGATTCCTAGTATTTAGATTAACATGCGCTCAGTGGCGGCCGACGCTGGATTGTCTGACTCAGACATTTTATCGGAATGAATTTTTCATTCCTGTTTCAGATTCAAGCAGGAAGTCGGCGTGAGA
>JAAAKQ030249314.1:0-10957 GCA_010016005.3 Zanna intricata | reverse complement strand
TAACATTTACAGGAACCAAACTGCAACAGTAATAATCGAAGAACGTACAAAAGAAGCAGTAATAAAAAAGGGAGTCCGATAAGATTGTTCCTATCCCCTTTACTTTTTAATCTTAACATAAAACTAGCAGTTAATGGAACAATTTAGCACCAGAGTAATAGTACAAGGTGAAAGAATAAAGATGCTATCAATTTGCTGACGATATAATAATTCTAGCAGAGAGTAAAAAAGATTTAGGAAATACTTTGAATGGCATGGAGTCCTACACAATAATTACCTCATGAAAATAAACAAGAATAAAATGAAAGTAATGAAACGTGATAGAAATAATGAAGATAATATAACATAATGGAATAATGAAGACTGAATATAAAAATAGGAAGAGAAAAGATTACGTAGGTAGAAGAATTTTGTTCCTTGGGAAGTAGAGTTACTAAAGATGATGAAGCAGGATCGATATAAATAGCCGAATAGCACAGGCAAAATGAGCTTTTAGTCAGAAATATAATTTGCTTACATGAAAAATTAATTTAAATGTCAGGAAAACTTTTTTGAAGTATATGTTTGGAGCGTAGCTTTATATGTAAATGAAACTTGGACGATCGGAGTACCTGAGAAGAAAGCATAGAAGCTTTTGAAATGAGATGTTACAGGAGAATGTTGAAAATCAGATGGGTGGATAAAGTGACAAATGAAGAGGTGCTGCGACAAATCAATGGAAAAAGAAGCATTTAGAAAAATATAGTTAAAGAAGAGACAGGTCACGTTTTAAGGCATCCTGGAATAGTTGCTTTGGTATTGGAGGGTCAGGTAGATGGGAAAAATTGTGCAGGCAGGCAGTGGTGGAATATTTAAAACAAATTGTTAGGGATATAGGATGTAGGAAGTATACCAAAATGAAACGACTGGCACTAGGTAGGGAATCTTTGAGAGCTGCATGAAATCAGTCAAATGACTGATGACAAAAAAAATGTAATCATACAATCTTTAGAAATTTGCACTTTTTGAAAAGGACAATAATTTTTTCCTTTTTTCTACTAGATTGTATGATAGAATAAATTTAGAATTTAACCTAGATTCATTACCAATCAACTTCACAATATGTTTTTGGATTATTATAATTAATGCGTCAGTAAACCGATTTATTTGTACCTCCCCAACATGTTATTGCACAATTGATTCTTGTCCGTACAAGAGAAAAGTAATTTTTTCATTATATAATTTTAACACTTATTCTTTATCTTTAAATAATAAAACTTTCTTATGGAATTGCCAATAAGATTTCTCACATAATGAAAATGATTAATCATCAATGGTAGTTCTGCCCTAAGACACGTTCTCTCATAAGCTCTCTCCACTCTTCATGACTGTATAATTCTTTTCATTGTTTAGTACTGATTTCCTTGCCTTATATTGTCTACTAACTGGTATGTTTTAACTCTTCCTTTCCTTCCCTCAACCATCTCTTTCACCAATTTTACCCATGAAGCATTCTCTTCTCATGTGCCCAATCCAATTCATCTTTCTACCCTTTATTTTCCTCAGCATTTTCTTATCTTCCCTAATCCTTTTTAACACTTCATTTCTAACATTATCTTCCCAATGAATATCATCCATCTTTCCCCATATTCTTATCTCCAAAACCTCTATTTTTTGTTCATCTTCTTTTCTCCGTGTTTCTGCAACATATATTTCAACCCTCCAGATATAGCACTTAGCTATATGTATAATTAGTCTTTTCTAAGTTTCTTTTCACTGGACAACACAGCAATATTCTCTTTTTGAAACTTTCCCTTGTTACAGCCACCACATTTTTATCTCTTTTGTGCAGTGCACATCATTAATAATGTTCCCTAAGTATTTGTGTTCTTTTACCTGCCATATCTCTTCTAATTTTATTTTTAAACCTTACTTCTTCCCTCCTATTATGCGCTTGGTCTTTTTCTTATTAAACATGATTCTTCCATGTCATCTAAGGTAAGGTATTCTCAACCTTAATGATAGATACATAGTACACACAAAATTACATCCAAACAATTTACATTTTGATATTTTAGACTATCAGTTAATTGTCCTTAGATCTTAAACTAAATTATACAAAATTTGTTTTTCAAATATGTCATTAAATTTAATTCAACATTAGCAAAGTCCTTATGTGTCTCAGATCACTGACAATATTTGTATGTAATTCCTGTGTTCTATGAGGGTAAATCAAATATAAATGGGACTTTTGTTACTGAGACTCTATGGTTGATAGGACTGGGCCTGCACTTCTAGTATGCTCGAGTGGGTTCATTAGAAGTGGAGAGGGCTGGCTATTCCACAGTCCCAACTAATTCGTCAGTAACGTTCATGATGTTAGAGCAACAGATGTACCCCTCCACTGCAAAACACATAATTATAAAATTTCTTGCTCATGAAGAAGTTCAAGCAACAGAAATTCTTTGAAGATTGACTGCACAGTTCAGGAACCAAACTTTCAGTGTGGTTCATCGTAAATCTGCAATGTCAGTGTCGTTTGACCACCAATGTACTTTACGGTGGTTTCGATTCCTCCTTATGGATTCTAACCAGCACTTCTCAAGGATTGCCGTCAGACGCGACGGACTGGGCAGCTGCTTGTGCCCGATCAAGTCCACAACTTGTCTGCCCGCTACGGAATCACTGGGCTGCCATCTGTGTGGACCTCCCCGCTGTCTCATTTTTCCGGTGGTGGTTGCAAACTCTATGGCCAGGTGGTCACTGTCGTATTCCTCATGTGAGACCCTCTATGAGTTAATTCGATGTATGAACTCTTCCGATATGGCAGTGATAGCCAGCACTGACCCCTCTCCTCGACCAGTGTACGTTGCTTTTAGTGTAGTATTTATCACCACCATTCCCAATGAAGACAGCAAGACAGCTAATCCGTAGCCTCTAGCTGTGGATCGTTGACTAGCCAATTCTGCATTCAAGTCGCCGGCCAAGATGACCGGTTTCCCGAAGCCGCTTGTGCATTGTTCTAGTCTTTGCAGTTACTCCAAGTATGCATCTATACCACAGTTACATACACACTGATGACTGCGAACTCCGTCAAGTTCATGGCCACAAACCCTTCCCCCACAACAACTTCATCAACCACGATGTCACCCGATACCAAGCCTATCACCGGTTGCATTGGCCAATCAGTGGTTTGATTTTGTTAACCACTGTTTGGGTTCTTTTATCAGTATGATATCTCTGTTGTCCCTGACAGCCGTTCCCCATGCGAGGTCCTGCACTGGAACGCTTCTGTTTGCATTCAGTTGAACCATTATTTGGTGCAGTTCCTGCTTCTGGTGCGGTGTCCCTTACCGCAGCTGAGGCAGTTTGTCGGAGCAGTGCAGGCTATCCACTGGTGCCCTCTCCCCGCAGTTGTAGCAGCATCTCGTCCTATTGGGGCCCCATGTCACTGCGACGTGGCCTTGACCCCAGCAGCGGAAACAGGACTGTTCCTGCTGCCTGATCTCGGCCCTGCACGACTGCTCGTCGCTAGCATGGGACTAGGTTGCATCCCATGCCAGTGAATTTTTGTGCTTCTTTGAGTAGCAATACAACTGACGCATTCTGCATACAGCCGTATGCTGATCGCATCGATGTGATCTTAATCTCGGTCTCCTGTCCAATCGCTTTTTGTATGGACTCTGCCACCTCTTCTCTTTGGACCTCCATGTCCATTCCCTTGATGTGTACAACTGAGGGGCGGCTTGACTTTCCTTTATCAGTGAACTTAATGTCTGGCGCGGCTGTCTGCCACGTCGTAGCTTCAAGCTTGGCTTGGTAGGGTAGTGGAGCTTTCCTTAACCCTTACCTCAGCTGCGTCGCCTCAAGTATAGCCACTCCAACTATTCCTTTACTGCAGAGCCCGGAGAAATTTCCGAACCCTGTAGCCAGTTCATCAACCAGGAGCAGTCTTCTTTAGGTGTGACAAGGTCGTCTCCTTGTCCTTGTGCTTTGAGTCCAGCACATAAATGCCTGTTTCCAACTGTCTAGTCACATCTGTGTCTTCATGTCCTCAGTCTGCAAGTATGTCTCTCTTGTTTCTATCTGTTTATTCTGGCTGGGACGTGGATGTTTTGACTCCTTAGCCATCTTTGTCACCTTGTCCACCGCTTCCTGGATATGTTTATTCAGTTTGTACTTCTTGCAGGTCTCGGCAAGGGTAGCTGTAGCTTTGAGTAGACCGTTCAGAACGTCCCCCTCGCTGGTGTCAGAACCGTTGCTTGGCTTTCTGCATCTTTTTGTACCTCTCTCCTTCTTGAAATCGCATTCTGTCATTCCCATCACATCCGGTGAGGTTTCAGGGGTTCCCTGTTTCTGGAGACCCCTTTACATCTCGTCAGTCAGGTCAACATTGCTGTTATTTGTTGCCTGAAATATTTTAACATCTGATGAGGGGGACTGGCTTGCCTGATCCGTCTCCATAATGTTCTTGTAAGTTGATGTATAGTACGACTTTTAAATCACTATTATTTCAGCGATTTCACTGACTATGCACCAGTTCATTCACAACACTTAGTTTAATAATATTAACAACAAAAAACACAAGATATATATGAAAAAACTACTGAAAAACGTGATTTCTCCACCAGCTGACAATGGAGCTTCCTACCTCGGCGCTGACTGACTCAGGACCTTCCATTAGATATAAGTTAAATTTATGTTATTAATTCCCAATGTTTGATTTTCATGGTATCCCTCATCTTCAGTTTGTATTGAATTCTGTAACTACATTAAAATATATTCCCGTGTTTTCTATTTTGAGATTTTGAATTATGAACAAGAATGTAAATTTTGCTTTTTTTTTTGTAAAAAAAAAAAAATTATTAAATCATTCCAGTACTGGACAGCAGAACTTACATATATATACATGTACAATTTAAAATTTCATAATAAAAAACAGTTTAGAATAGAATAACAAATTATTAAAATAATATCTTTGTATTTATAGAATCTCTTTGTTATAAATCTCTGCTACTATTTTTAAATTGTAAAATAAAAGTTTTATAAGCTATCTAACATTCAAGCAATAAGCACATTACTCTATCACCATCATTCCATTACTATCTCTATCACATCATTGATATAATTACATCAATTAAATAAAAATTAATTTATGTTTTTATGTGTCTAATTTATTTTAAATTTGCCTATGTCATTGATGGTAAGTTTCTTTTATAATTTAAATATTGAATTTTAATTTAGCATATTTGAAGAGTAATATTTGTAAAATCCAAAATAAGTCACACCATGTGTCACTAAGTAACAGAATTTAATTCTTTAATTAGTTAATGTTTGAACAAAATTCTGTAAAGAATTAATTTACAAAAAAATTGTCATTGTGCCTAGAATCAAAAATGACTTTGTTTTATGAGTCCGTTATATTACTACCTGATTGTGTAAAATTTATTTTATGTAAATTTAATCTAAACAGATTGTTACAATAACTAATTCAGAAAAAAAAAAATTTATTTTAAACTGCCTACTATTAATTTACTCAAGTCGATATTCCTCCATGCATATACGATCTCATGAAACACTGTCGTGCAAATATCCTTGTTGACATTGTTGATCATCACAAGCATTAGGTTATTTTAAAGTAGAGGGCTGATTAAAGTATGTTCTGACAAAAATTATCTTTTTAATGTACAATAAGGTGCCACTGAAATATTAATATAAGTCGTTCATTAATCAAATTTGGACTTGAAAGCTCTTCTTCCCGTTCAAAAGCAAAATGTTTTATTTGAAACATTTTGTTAAGAAATATAGTTTTCAAGATAAAAAAATGTGGTTCATCTGGTTTATATCCATCTATATAATATTAATATAAAATATTTTATTATTTCTGACTAAATAATTTTTTCATTGTTCTTTTCTCAGGTGGAATATGAAGTAATTGAACATATAGAATACCCATTTAATACTAATACTAGATCTAATGATGATATTACTCGTGATGATGCTGTTAATTTTATGCAGTCAGCTGCTAGGTGTGGTGATTATTATAATGGTGAAAGAACTGAAATTCCATTGGCCAATGTATTGTTACGTGTGTATAAAACCTGTGATTCTTCAGAGAAATTGAGGTATTAGAATATTATTTTCATTAATTGAGTTTTGTTAATTATATCTGCAAAACTCTATTATTAATGATTTCAGATGCATATTTTTTAAAGAGATATCCTGAAAGTATGTTTGTTCCAGTGAACTGTTAAAGAAAAAGAACAAATACCCTGCAGAAGATTTTATTGTTTTTGAAGTAGTATATATCAGCATCACGTGTTGTATTCCATTATTATGAAAAGATGTCTGATATTCAGACACATTCTAAAGATTTGTCATTTAACTGCTGGTTGGCCAGACCATTTTTGTTCATCTACCTTAGCAGTTTCTTTAAAACAAGTGACTATGTGTGAAACTGTTGATGTATTAGGTTCATTTGATCAAGTAAAAGCTACCACAAAGTCTTTTTGGAACTTTTAAAAATGATTGCCATTTAAAATAACCTTCAAAAATAAACTTGCACATTGAGACTGAGTAAAATTCATTATAGTCTTTTTTATAGCACACCTGTCATCATTGAGTGATAAAATCAAAAGAGATAATTTGATTGTTGTGTATATGTTATTGCTATAAGGTCACACATTACCAACCCACCCATTAATGCCAATTTAAAAGCAAATTTCCCACTTCAGTAGATTAATAATAATGAATTCAGGATTTTAAAACTTCTTCACTCATCTTGTCATGTTATGTATTTTTCAAAAAATAACCAACTTATAGTCATAATTAAAGTTATTATGATTATTTTTTGTGACTGAATATGTACTTTTATTTTCAGAAACAAAATTTATTTCTTTATACAATTCATTGCTATAAATAAATAACTCAGTAATTTACTCCTGTTACGCTTTAAATAGCCATAAAAATTATTTCACATTAAGGCTTTAATTATGAGTTTAATTCTGATTTTTTTTATGTAACTGCTAATTGTGTGATTTTAACTTGTATGATATGGTTTAATTACACAATTTTATTGGTAAAATATAAATGTGACTTTATCATATTGCTCATATTGCAACTATACTGTTTTAATATTAGTTTCCGTGATAACATTTTGACAACTTATTGTCATACATATAAACTTGGTTTTGAGAAAATTTGAAATTTTATGATGTGTTTCTTTTGAGTTATTTCAGTTTAAATATATTTAAATATAACAGATTGTGCACAAATTAACATACTTAGTAGCTTCTAAGTATTATATTTTCTTATTCAACTAAGTCTTTTGAAGTACCTTCATTTTTTTTTCATTTTCATTAAAGGATGATTCTAATTTTATTTTTATTGCAATCGTAATTTCTTCTGGGTTCTTTTTTAAATCCAAGTTACAGACACCATGTCTAATTACGTAATTTTACTTTTTTTATAAACTGAAGATAAATGGAAAGATACACAATCTGTATCTATAGTGATGTAATTCTCTTCTGCCATTATTTATTTAGTTTCTAGTATGAAATCTATATCAATTTCATCTGTTGTATTTTCAATACCAAATATATCTTTATTAGGTATAGAGCACAGTGATTTATCCTTGATTAAATAAACAGGAACAATTTTTAGTTTATTTATATAATCAAAAAGATTTTCTGTTAATAACCATTTTTGATACGTTTTTTTATGAATCTGCTATTGATCATAATTTTCTGTATTGATCTAAAAATATGATTATATTTTGTAAGTTTTTATTGATATGATTTTGAAAAGTAGTTAGAATTTTTTTGTAGATATTTTAAAATAATTGTTCATATTTACTTGTTCACTTAAAATCACTTCCTTAGAAAAAGGTTGATTTTAAACTTTATCACCGCAGTTGAACCATTGAAGAGAAACCACTATTACTGCACTACAAGCTATAACTTAATTTATACTACATGTATGTCTTAGATAGAATATATTTTAGAAAATTAATGTTTACTTTAAACTTGTTAGTTCCCCAATTGAACCATTGAAGAGAAACCACTATTACTGCACTACAAGCTTTACCTTAATTTGAACTACATTTTTGTCTTAGATAAAATATATTTTAGAAAATAATTGTTTGCTTTAAACTTGTTTGATGTGATTGTTATAACATTTTTTTTGTTGTCCAATGTAAATGTGATTTCATCATATTTTTAACTTTTCCTGCTCTTATATTATCGAAGGATATGTGATTTCATCTTAATTATTCATTACATATAAAGTTGATTTTGTTAAAATTTGAGACTTTTGTGATATGTTCTTTTTGAGTTATTTTACCTTGAATATAGCTGCTGATTTCTTACAAATTAAGATATTTAGAGGCTTCTACTAGTAAAGATATTATTTCCAGATCTCAGAAGTTTTCAGTTAGTAGTCTCATACAAACCCTCTACAAAAAAAAAAAAAAAATTGGCTTGAGGTTTTTTGAGCTGTTTTTTGATCTGTTCTTCAGATATAATTTATAATATGTGGTCTGTTCAGAAAGTTACTGAACATTTTTAATTACGCACCAATGAAGATATGTGGTGAGGGTGTAGCATTTTGTCCCACATAATCTCTTCTGTAACTACATGTTCTTGGATTGTAGATGTCTCGTTTACTTTTTTTGAGTGCAACATGATGTTTAAGTGTTGGTACCAATTTTTATAATGTGCAGTTTTCAAGAGCAAAGATACAATGTAAACTTTTACATGAGGCTGGGGAAAACTTTCACAGAAACATTATAACTTTGGAAACAAGCTTATACACAGCTTGGTGCTCTGCGTCATACACAATGTTACAAATGGTTTTCACAATTTAAAAATGGTCTTCAGTCAGTCGAAGAGGACCCTCAATCAGGACAGCCTTCGATTTCAACTGATGACACCAAGATTCAGAAAATCTGGAGTGTGCAAATAGCCAATTAACTATTGGAGAACTTGCTGAAGTTAGCATCTCGATTGGATCATGCCATGACATATTGACTGAAACATTTGTTTGTCTTTGTATTTATAGCAGAAAGAACATCAAGTGAATTTTTTTTGGCAATTTCTTGAACACATTAGTGACAATGAAACATTCATGTAAAGGATCATATTGGGAGACAAAAGCTGGGTTTACAGTTATGACATCATGACAAAAATTCAATCATAATGGATTAGCAAAGGATCTCCACGCTCCAAGAAAGCAAGTCAGTCTTGATCTAATGTCAAAGTGATGTTCACTGCTATTTTATTTTAATGGTTTTTTAATTTTTAATGCTTTTTCAATTTTTTTTTTTTTTTCAATTTTAATGGAATTGTGCATTTCAAATTCTTGCCTTGAGGTGAAACAGTAAACCGTAAATACTATCAAGGTGTTTTACATTGATTACATAAAAAAATCCACAAAAAGAGACCAGAGTTATGGCAAGACATGGTTCTTTTACCACAGCAATGTGCCTGCATACTCAGCCTTGTCAATTCATTAGTTTTGTGCCAAAAATTAGATGACTATTCTCCCTTAGCCTCCTTACTCACCAAACCTGGCACCTTGCGATTTTTTCTTGTTTCTGAGATTGAAATCAGTGATGATGAAAGAACACTTTTATGAGATTTTTGATGACATTAAAGCAAATTCATCTTGAACCTTAAAGACAATTTCAAATGAAGCTATCCAGGACTGCTTCATGAAGTGGAAACACTGCTGGAAGAAGTGTGTAAATTGGAAAGGAGAGTACTTTAAAGGGGACAAGGACCAAATCTGTAAAATTAATAATAAAGATTAAAAAAATAAATTTCAATTGTTTTCTGAACATACCTCATATAGTATGTTTTTTGCATAATAATGTGTTTTTTGTTTTAACTTTATATTTGTTCACTTAAGCTTTCATTAAAATTGGCCAGCGTGCCCCTATAACGAATGGCTACTTAAAAATTTATGAAAAAATCTGAAAATAAAATAATCTTGCTTTCAACTCTTGAAACTTTGTAAGAGATGATAAAAAATAAATAATTTTTTCAGCAGTTACTTTTTAGTGGCCTGAATTTACTAGTCTGTAATCATTATCGTAGTTGCTTTATTGGGGCTCAATGGTATGTCAATGTTCTGCTTGTTGTATTTCCTTCCTAGGTGTTCTACAAAAAAAAAAAAATCAAACCATTGGTTGAGATGATGTCTATCAGATAAAGCTAGACTTCCTATTCTTCATAAAATCTAAAATGATAGAAAAATCACTGGCAAAGGCTTCATTGCATTGCGTACTATCTTCTGTTGGGATTTTAGCAGTGAATAATTAGAGTACAAGTGTATTTATGAAAAAAAAAATCAGTGGATAAATTGTTACTAAACATAAAAACAATTCCAGCTGATAAGTCTGTCAAATGTTATTTAATTGGAGAGTATTTTAGAATATGCTCAAATAACTTGATAGCCCCTACCCAATTGGTAAAATCAGCCAATCTAGTTAATATTTTTCAATGTGTACTGAATTAAACTTATCAGAATCAAAATTGTTATTTAAAAAGAAACAAAAAGAAAGTAACAAAGTAATATGTCTTGTTTCACCACTTGAAAAGCACTGTATATGATAAACCTTATCTTCTAATATTATCTTGTTTGTCTCTGAAACACAGCAAAATTGTGAAAAAGATTATTAATTTAAAAGTTCAATTTTTAAAACTTATGTAAGATACTAGATCTTAGAAAATATAGTCACCCTGAGGTGATTAAATTTTTTGATTTTTTTATAATTTTATTACCATAAACAGAAAGTGCAAATTAGCAAAAGAAGAGTGGATTAAAAGTGCTCAGAAGTAGAAAGAGAAATGATCATTGGTAAAATAGACGGAGAATTTTTTGGTACATAAATTAAAAGCCAACTGTGTTAAATAAAGATGGTATACCGATTTATAATACGAAAGAAAAGGTCGATAGATGGGTGGAATATATTGAAGAG
>JAAAKQ030249313.1:0-28073 GCA_010016005.3 Zanna intricata | reverse complement strand
CTCTCTCTCTATTCTCATTCTTTCTCTCACTCTCCCCTCTCCGTACTACAGCTCGATTGCCTATATGTAATACACTCATATTGCTGTGTATGTAATGTATAGCTGTGTTAGAGCGTTCCGTGACAGCAAACTGAACTTTTTTCTCCATGCTCAACATACATCCATATCCCGCTAAAAGAAGTAATAACTTCAGAATTTTTGAAGGATTTTAATTTTCTGTGTATATTGGGCTCTTTAAGGCACATTTTTCTGTGTTAAATTTATTTAAAAATACATCAGGGTAGGTGTGAGCATTTGTGCACATTAGTTTAACCTCCGGAACCACTGTTAAGGTATATCTTTAGAGGATAAGATGAATGATTTGTAGCATGTGCCCAGGACCTCCAGATTAGGTCCAGATTAGATTGGACAATCTCTTAAGTAGATCCCATGTGCACATATAGGTACAAACTATAATTTGTACTTCAGTAAAATATAAAAACATAATTTATGCTAGTACATGTTTAAAAATTATAGTATTTATTAATTAGCTTAGTGAAAAAATTAAAAAATTAAACATACAAACAAAAAAATAATTTTAAAATAACTATGCTAAATTAATGGAAGACAAAGAACTTCCAATGCAAAATAACAAGAATGATAGTTCAAATTAATGACTATTGATGTAAAAATTAAAATGTTGCTAATCATTTCATCAGAAAGCAATATCACTTTAAAAACTTTAAGTCTTTACTGATGGAAATTATAAAAACATTTCCTATCTTTTAAAACGCATTAGAACACATCACACTTATAACATTTTATTCTACTTCTTCTACTGCAGCCACTGGCACTTGCACTGCTTCTTGGTGCACTTGTAGTGTCTACTGTCTATGGAAGGTGTAATGCAGCTGCTTTCCTCTTTCCAGGTGTTTGTGTAGGAGTTTTTGATGGTCTTCCAACAGATCTTCTCTTACGAGGATTAACATATTCATCATCATCTCTCACTCAATGGAAAACTGTGAATAGATTCTATCAAACATTGTGCTATTGAAAGCTTGAAATAATGAGAATCTATCATGATTTTTTTCTTAACTTACTGTTCTTTGCAGTCTTCTCGGTACTGCAACCATGAAATGACACATGCACAATCCAAGATGTGTTCAATTACTTTAACAGGCCATTTTTTAGTTCTGTGGTAGGATCTGTACTGTGCTAAAAGTCTATTAAATAGATTTACCCCTCCCGTATTTTGGTTATATTTTTTAAAAACGTTTGGTTGTTAAATATCCACATACTGTTTATCAGCTTTGAGTATCTTTTCACTTTATTTAATGGTTCAACTCGATGAGTACTGGATGCCATTAACACGGATCTATTATCATACCATTTAATTACAGATACGGTTTGTTCTTTCTTAACCTTGGAATCCTATGAACCTTTTCCTCATTTTTTAAGCTTTGACTCTGCTTTCAAGTCCTACATTAGTTAATCTTGAAATCATTACTGTACCAGTACCAGAGATAACTATAGATTTTAATGTATTTAATAAATGTAAACTAGTAAAGAATCTATCAAAGTACATTTTTGCGCCTGGATGGCAAGATTCACTTAGACGAAGAATTGCTCGATCTCCTCAACCCAACTTAAACTTGCTGTCAATTTCAGATGGCAGCCTTGATAAACCTCAAAATCAAGAACCATCCCACTCTTAGATGCTAAGACATAAACTTTTAACCAGTTGTTTTGGTTTCCTCGCAATGTATTGCCTAACTGCAACTTGGCCTATAAACGGCACAATTTGCCCATCTACGCAAATATATACATCTCTTGGCAGTTTCATAACGGCTGAGTAAAAATTTTTTAATATCGGCCTGACTTTCCAGAGCCTGTTGGTTTCTTTTTTCCCTGATGTTACAGCACAATTATCAACAACATGAATTGCAGAACGCAACTTGAAATACCTATCCCTTGTCATTGTTGTTTTTACACTTGGAATACCAAAATTATTATCCCAATACAATCGAATTCTTGGGTATCCTAAACAATTTATGAGCAGTTTTATCTCAATGAAACTTTTAATCTCATTCAAAGAAGTGTTAAATAGCGTTCCTTTGGTTTGGAAATAATATTTGTTTGTCAGTAGCTATTAAATCAAACATCTCATCACTAACATACTGTGTGAAATATTTTAATGGGTTCCAACCTTTTCTTGTTTCACTGTTATTTTCCTGATCAGGAAAACAACTTTTAAAATTATTTTGCCGATTCCATTCTTGACCTCTTTGGTTATTGGAACCACAACCTCTGCTATTACTAATATGATTCCTCTTTTATTATTACGACTACTGTTGTTATTCTTATAATTATTGTCACCATTGAGAGATCTTGAACTAGAGTCGGACCTCTGACACCTGGTTAATTGTTTACTTTTGCCTAATATGAATTTTTATAGTAATTTTGATCTTGAACTATCTGAATGTTTTAGTTCCAGGTTTACCTGTTAATACATTTTGTTGTAATACAGGTGTAAAAACTCAGTCCCACTATTACTGATTGAAACTTCAGAATATTTCATTAGTTGCAAAACACTGAGCAGACTCTTTTTCAAGTTCTAGTAACTCATACTCACAACTACGGGATGTCATCATTCCTGGCACTAAACATAATCATCACCATCACACTCAGATAATGTTGAGGAAATTACAATAATTTTCATTAAATTGGAGTCTCATCAGTGAATTCAATATCACTGCAATTGAGCATTGCAAAAATGTCATCATTTGTTTACATACAGTTTTACTCATTCTTGCACCTATTGGATCAAACAAAACAAAAATAAAATTAGACAGTTAATAATGTGAAGTCCCTAGTATACACATATGTGCACAAATACACGATATCAAAACACCATAGTCCCGTCCCAATGGTAACTAACACTTGTGCACAAATCATTTTAACCTGATTTCATAATTATAAATTGGTACCAACCAAATAAAATTAAGATTATGTAAACACATATATATAAAGCCTTTTTCAGTAAATTATTATAAAAATTTTTTATTATGTTGTAATAATAAATGGGTAATTAATTACCACCTGTAATGTCGGCCAGAAGTACAAGGTATACCTTCTGTGCCGTTTGATATTAAAGACTAAACAGCTGAGAGACATAGAAAAAAAAAATAAAGGAGACTAATTGTCCACCTCACTAGCGCGAATTTCAAATGCAATAATAAAATATATGCTATTAACAACGAAATGTACACCACAATTGAGCAACGTCAGGAGAGTGAGGGATTATATCAGACGAACTATTAATTTTTATTTTATTGCTGATGGATGGGAGTAAATAGTATTGATTAATGTTGATAAATTAACGAGCTCCATAGGAGCTCCAAAAATTGCCGTAGTGGAAGGTATCTCACGACCACATGGCGAGGTATTGGTAAAAAGTTTTCAACTAGCAATAATCGCACCTCAGATGAACTTCATTGGTTACGATATCGCCACTGCGCAAAGTTGCCTGACGCTCACTCAACCGTAGTATCATGATTCTAACCCTATGTAATTGAATTTCGAGAAGTTTTGATTTTTTTTCATAAACCATACCTTTTTATCAATATAATCAAAATTAATTTATTCCTAAATGTAATAAAAATGATATTTAATAATATTAGTTAATTTAAATAGTAATCAGAAACAAAAGGTCGATATTTTTAAAAACATTTTATTTTACATATCTTTAGTTACACCATATTACGACAGGTAGAGCTACGACACACTAAACATAATATAATTTTTATTCATGGATTTTTATTATTTTTTAATTATTACTGGTATAATTTTTTGCATTCTGAATTATTCATTTGGCTTAGTTTAACCAAATTCTAAGCAACTAAAGATTAAAAAATAAAATATATATATTAATAAAAAAGAAGAAAATGTTGGAATGAATTTAATTATCTTTAATTAAGTAGTAATTATAAATTACTTTTATAATTAGCGAGTTCTAAGTACTGATAAATTATACAAATTATCTTGTTTTTCTTCTTATGTAGTTGAATAGTTTGGTACTATTCCTTTCTTCTCAGAAAAAAGCAGAAATATGTTGATGTTAAACATTAACACAAACTTTTTAACATAACACATTTACTGCATTCTTGAATATCTGTTCAAATATCATCTACAGATTTTACCTTCTACAGTTGTTCCTGCAATATCAAAATAATTAACCTGGATATTTTTATGCATGACCCAACAATTTTCCTCTGTAAAAAATAAGTTTTCCTCTATAGGATTTAGCCCTAAATTTCCTATTTATCTTGCATTAATTTTGAGTTTCACTGACTAACAAACAACTACCAATATACTCCATCATCAATATATTTAATGTAATGATCAATGAAGAGATGACAATCAAAATTTTTAAGATACAGATAATATTCAACAAATTACTTATGGAAGGAAGATTTTTAAAAAACTGAGTAAAATAAACTAACCGGTCTTGAAAATAAAACTATTCAATTTGTATTTTTTAAAATCATTTTAAAACATTAATTATAGAATAATGAAAAACTACTTTATTTCTAAAAACTAACATAACTAAGCAGAAACAAAACATGCTTTGTGAAATGAGAAAATGAAAATTAAAAATAATTAATTAATTTTTTTAAAATTATTTGGGTAATTATTTATTTTTGACATTTATATAGTTTTTTAATTTATAATATATTAGGAAGCTCAGCTTTCCTGATTGCTCACAAGTTTGGCTTCTTCTGCTACCCCAGATTAGAAAAATTATCGCTGTACAGAACAGATTAGAAAAGAGCATTAACTTAAAAAGAGACTACCTATATATGTATCATTATAGTTAAATATCATAGCAAACAATAATTTTGATACAAAATGATCATGATGATTTTGTCATTTTATCTGGTGAAAAGAAAAAACAAGTAAAAACTGGCCCTCCAAAAGGAGTGAATAATCACTGCTGAGAACTGTACTATGCTTGAGTGCACTGTAGTACTCAATATTATAATTATATTTGTTTATGACCAATACATATTATCAGAATAATATGTCCGAATAATAATAATATGATTAATACATATTATTATTATTATATTGTATGCTGTGCCTGTCTGGGATCATCGTATGGGATTTCAAGGTTGTAAAGACATTCCATTACAAGCCCAGCATCTTCTTTTATTAGCAGTTGTCGGAGGCTACAAAATTGTCTCACAAGAGGCACTCTGTAATTGCCACCACAAAACCTATTGACATCCTAGCTATGGAACGTAGCAAGTGTTATGTTTTTAAGAAGAAGGACTCTCTTACTTCAGGGTATATGCAAGAGATTGAAGACCAAGGTTTTGAATCTTGGCAAGTTAGGTGGAACGAATCTTCTGCTGGTTGATACACACATGGTATATTCCCAAATGTAAGAGATGTGCAAGTGATTAGGTGAGTCTCTCCTAATCGGTATATTACGTAATTTCCGTCGGGACATGGTGCCTTTAGGAGCAGTTTAGCTAGGATTGATTTGGGTCTCTGCCTGGATTGTAGGGTCGATGATACTATGGACCATGTCCTTTATGTTTGTCCCTCGTTAGAGGTTGAACGTACCAGAGTTGTTAGGGAGCCTGAGAGAGAAATCTGGATCTGCGGGTCAACTGGAAGACTCCCAGAGAATGGAAAATGGTGGCTGGTTTCCTACGTTTCCTTGCATTGTGCAGATTAGCTGAAGGCGTATAAGTAGAATAGTACCCTGGGAGGCTAGGGTTACATCTGAACAAATGATTAACCGGAGGCAGGCACATTGGCATCGAGCCTCAGTTAGTTGAGGTAATGTAGTAGCAGAACCGCATTTCGGCGGGATGGCGACTGGACTACTGAAAACATGGTAGTCCATGCAACCAAGAGGTGTAGCACCATCTCGATGAGGGCAGTTTATGAGACAAGTAGCAGTTGAAAATCGGCTGATACTGTATGATTGAACAGAGACTTTGTTCAAAAGGGCGCTTCTTGCACAGGGTGACGCATTTCTCCAAATTTTCTCGTCTTCTTGAGACCAGGCTTAAGGCCTTCTCGTGATTTGGACGAGCATTTGTTAGATGACCTGACAGAGAGTTTTACTTTTGCGGTAATAGCAGCCGTTAAAAACTCTATTCCCCATGGCATGGATCAAGAGAGAGTAGTAGGCTGGTGGACTCGGAGTTTGACCGCGATGAGGTGGACTGTTTGCCGGCTAAGGAGAGCCGTACAATCCGAGGCAATCCTAGTGGGCGGGCGGTTCTGCTTTGAATTACTGTAGAAATAGAACTAGGTATTTTCACCAATTAAGATCTTCAAAGCGCGATTCCTAGCGCTCTTTTGTGCAAGAGCAAAATAACAAAGATCCATGGGGATCTTAGATGTATGGGTATGGTTCTTGGAGGTAAGCGCAAGAGATCTTCTTTTTCGGCTCTCTCGATTAGGGATAAGTATCATGTTCTTAACCTTTTGATGAATAATCTGCTTCCTGATGACACTAATGTTGGTGAGACCTCATATCATCGTCGTATTCAACATAAAGTTGCGGGATTCCATATCAAAAACAGTCTTTCGAGATTACCGAGGCGGCGGTTCGTCAGGTAATCTGTAGTTTAGCACGGAATAAAGACCCCGTATATGATTGTATTACGGTGGAACTCCTGGTACCCTCGTTGCCTGTGATTCTCGGTCCCCTGACTAGAGTTTTTAGTAAAATTCTTTTCGCTGGATACTTCCCAGTGTGTTGGAAATGTGGAGTTTTGAAATTGCTTTTTAAAGTTGGCGACAAGGACCCCACTGTTAGTTCTTATCGGCCCCTAATGGTCCTGCCTGTGATAGGTAAAATACTGGAGAAAGTTTTATATCTTCGTATTAATAGTAGGTTGACTTCTGAGCATTTTCTCATGGATAATCAATACGGTTTTCGACCTGCAGGGGCGCGGAGGACGCATACTAAAGGAAATGGATATTGCATCGTCCAGTAAGTATAGGTGTGTTCTTGGACATATCCGGGGTTTTTAACAATTTATGGTGGCTCTATGCCTTGTTTCAATTACAGAGGCGTGGTTGCACGCTAAACGAGATAAAGAGTCTCTCAAGTTACTTCAGCTATAGAACAATCATCCTTCGGAACGGTGATTCAGAAGTAGGAAAGACTCTCTTAAAAGGATATCTGCACGGCAATGTCTTGGATACACTTCTCTGGATTGTAAAGTATGATTCTTTGATGCGGTTGAGGTCACTGCTTATGCCGTATCACTGCTTATGCGGATGATGGGTTGCAACGCATAGGAGGGAATTCACAAAATGAGATAGTATTTCGAGCTGTCCGTGCATGTTAGGTTCTCTGATTGTGGAGTCTCCAGAAAAAATGGTATTTAGCCCAGAGAAGACCACCATGATGTTTTTTTTTTTTTATTTTGAAAGGTCGGCTAGCCGATACACGACTGGCACGGGTTTCGATGGCCGGCCTTCCTATTAGATATATCACTGTTCAGCAGTATTTGGGTGTGATACCCAAATGAGAATTTACGATTCGGAGATCATTTCAGATACGCTGCAAAGAAGGCGGTTGATGTTTTTTTTAAACATAGGGCGTAGGGTTATCCATCCCGATTGTGGGTTGAATTTCCGCGCCATGTGGATTTTTTATAATAGTGTTTGTGAGACCATAATGTTTACGTTGCATCCGTCTGAGCTCATACTATGGTTTTTAGTGTTATAGAGATATACTCTTATGAGTCCAGCGTTTTCTTTTGTTTGCTGTTGTCGGTGGTTACAGAAAAATCTCGAATGAGGCACTCTCTATTATATCTGGCATTAAGCCGATAGATATCCTTGCCACGGAACGTAGTAAACGCTATATCTCCAAGAAGTATGGTGTTCTTACCTCTGAGCGTTTGCGGGAGATTGAAGACTAAGGTTTTGTAATTTGGCAGGCCAGATAGAATGAATCTACTGGTCGATATATGATTGGTATCTTCCCAGTTGTGACATGTTTGCGAGCGATTATTTGGGTTTCCCCCAATCGGCATATTAACACAATTCCATTCCAGCCATGGTGCTTTTCGGGAAAGATTGGCTAGGTTTCGTCTCTAATTCAGGTCTTTTCCCGGATTATAGGAGTTATGACAATGTGTACCATGTCCTTTATGCTGTTCCCGATATGAGGCTGTGCGGTACCAGAGTAGTTAGGGAATTTGAGAGATTGAACTCCTGTTTGGATTTACCGGGTAGTTGGAAGACCCGCAGTGGGTGGTTGAGGTCACTGGCTTCCTCAGTTTTCTAGCATTACATAGATCGGCTGGGGAAATCTAAGTAGGATAGGATCCCAGGTGGCTAGGGTTTCGGTTTGGACATTTGATTGGAAGTAGGTTTTTGGCATCGAGCCTCAGATAGATGTAATTTTAGATGATATGGGTTTCAGTATTGTGAGTGTTGGCAGGGTGGTGTCTGCTCAAAAAAATTGTTATTAGAGAAAAGACATTAGACTTTTGACATTGAGAGAAAAGACTACTCCTTCTCATTGATATCCCTCGCCCATCTGGTCACAATATTAATGAGTCTGAAGTGGATAAAAATAATCAAGTATAACCTTCTGGCAATAGAGTATAAGGAAATTTACAAACTGAACACAATAGAACTCATTCCTCTCATGATAACAGCAACTGGATTAATTAATAAAAATTTGAAGAAATATATAGAAAAGATTAGCCTGAATCCTAACTCATAATTTGAAAAGCCCAAAGATTGGTAATTCTGGAGACATCTAGGATTATATGGACTGTGTTAAATGTACCACAGCACTGAATGAGGTATGCCTCACTGGCCCCTCATATTGGAATTTCGGGTGTGAAACATCTCCAAGATGAAAAGATAACAATAATAATAATTAATAATCAATGAGCCCTGAGGTAGATAATCCCAACGTCCGGAACATACCATCTACGTTCCACGTCCAGGATGGTAACAGCTGTACAAACGTACAATACTGTAGCTGGCTAACGGGGCTCCGAGTTTTGTTTCTCAGCTGAGTTTCTTCTGTGACCTGTTTACACTTGCAGGTCATATGCTGGATTGAAATTTTGGATACCTGCAGATCTGCCTGTAACATATGATTTGGATATGGATAATACTGCCTTTAGAACTGGCGATGTGGCGGCGTGGGTCGATGTTATTGCAGGTGTGACTGAGGTCCCTCTGCGCCCGCATGCCCCCTGCGATGGCAAGCATGTAGTAAGGTATCCCCATGTATATCAGTGCATGGGAGCCCTGAAAGTTTTGGCCAGTAGGGGCCTGGAGTCAGTGCAGAGATTGCGCATCCGCTCTCTGACAGAACATATGCCGGTTCCACCGGAGTACTGGAACGGACCTCTAAGGTTGGCAGCCATGGAGTGGGGGTGTACCCTGGCAGCTAGCCTTGCTACAGAAGGGATTAAACTTTTAATGGAGTCTAAACAACACGTGGCAGAGGGTGCACGTAAACACCCTCGTTTTGAATCATCTGATTTGCCGCAAGCGAAAAGGAAATTGGGAAAAGAGGAAAGAAAATTGAAAAAATATAGTGAAAAAATTAGTAAAGAGATAACAAGGTCCCTGTTTGGTAATAATCCATTCAAACCAAGGCACTTTGTGATTGCGAGAGAGAATGGTAGCTTCCAGAAAGTAAGCCTATTCTTAATAGAAAGAGCAATAACAAGTTGTGTTGGTGGTCCAGTTAAGGATGTCAGAAAAACATACAACAGGCTGCTCGTTGAAGTTTTAAATGACGGCCAGTCAGTAAAAATTCAGTCTCTTACGAAGATCGGTGATCTCCTGGTGTCTGCGCACAGTACTCTTAACTATTCAAAAGGGGTTGTTGTGTGCAAAGATTTGTTAAATTGGACAGAAAATGAAATCGTTGAGGAAATGTCCAATCAGGGTGTGATTCATTGTCGCAGGCTGACAATGAGAAGAAATGGTGAGGTGCTTCCTTCTGCCTCACATGTACTGATTTTTAATAGGCCAAAGCTCCCGGAGAAAGGACGGGCCGGTATACATCAATTGGATGTACGTGCTTTCATTCTGCATCCAATGCATTGCTTCAACTGCCAGCGCTTTGGACACACTGCGGCCAGGTGCGAAGTACAGGAAATATGCATGTGCGGATTCAAAAAGCATGAGGGTGAGCCATGCAAAGACCCTCTGACGTGCATTAATTGCAAAGGGTATTATAATTTCCGTTCTAGAAACTGTCCCATCTATAAGACTGAAAGTTCTATACAAGAAGTTAAAACGCTTCAAAACATGAGTTATTTAGAAGCGAGAAAAGTTGTCAGTACCAGAACTCCTCAACACCTAGAGTTGATGTTGAGCAGCTGCTTGTAGATCCTCCGGTACCTAGAGTTGATGTCAAGCAGCTGCTTGTAGATCATGCTCACCACATTAATAGGAAATATTATCGATAACAAGTTTGAACCGAGACAACAGAAAGAAAAAGTTAAGCAGCAAATATCACGTCCTGTGATAGATACCCTTTGTACGACAACTGAGACCACCAAGCAAGAGATATCAGAAAAACCCGCTACTGCAAAACCCACTAGTGGTGATGTGCGCAGAGGTAAAGAGGCGTCAAAAAAAACGAAATTCATCACTCCAATGGTTAGCCACACGGAGAAGGAGAGTGTGGCACAAACGCATAAAGAGACTGAGTGTAGTAGTCCAATGGAGGTGGAAGAGAGAGACAAGATACTCTCAGACGTAGATGCTGCAATACATGCACCTACAGAGCCTCCAAAACCACAAAGAACTTATAAAGAGAGAGCGGGCACATCATACCCCTCATATATTGATATTGAAGCCGAAGTAAGAAAGGCTATCAGACAGTGCCTTGAAATGGCGAGAGTGCCAAGTTCACCAGTCTCGCAACCCAACGTCTCGACCAACGTCAGCAGAAGAGCATCGTTCACATCTGGGAGAGATGATAATGATATGTCTGAGGCCTCAGAAACACTTTCTTCTGAGGTAGAGGCCATACGATGTATGGAGAAAAAATCCAAAAAAGGCTGCCTGAAAGGAAAGCAAAGGAAGTAAAGAGGCAGACATGAAAGTAAATGAGTAAATAGAGATTGTAACTATGTAAATGAGTAAATAGAGATTGAATTAAGATAATACCACATGTAAAGAAATTCCATAAATTAGAAGTAGTGGAAGTAACAGTTCTATCTTTTCCTTATTTTTTCTTTCTTAGAGTGGATGGGGCTAATGACCAGAGCAGTCGATGTCCCTAAAACTTCAAAGAAAAAAAAAAGAAGAAAAATAATCAATGAGCACCATAACCGTTATTTCATAATTACCAACTGTAATCATTTGAGATAAAATGAAGTTGGTATGGTAGTTATTCTAATGGTAATAAAATTTCACACAACCGGATAATTATGATTCATAAGTGAATAAATTAAATTTTTGTAAGTGAAAATTAAAATGTTGTTACAATTTACCTTTTTTCAGAATGAAAGGAAAAGAGAAAAGGAAAATCTAATCTGACAGTAAAGAAATTGCTTAGGTCCTGAGAGATAAAAAAAATGTTCATTTAATAACATCAGACCCATGAGCAAAAAATGCAAGCAAAAAGTACTTTACAATATACTTATTTTTCAACAAAGAATAGTATTCAAGAAAAACAGGGATATTTATTATTTTCCTTTGTCCTTGATATTGACCAGGTTCATTAATGTGAGTGATTTAATACTGTCCTCTTTTTTTTTTATTAAAACCAAGAAAATTATTTATTATGTGACTTTCATTCAGATAAAAATTACTGATGTAATAGTTGCATTATAAATAGAAATTATTGATGTAATGTTTATTATAGTTAGAAATTATTGATATAATTGTTGTATTATTCAGACATCTGTGTAATAAATTAAAAGAATTAAGTAGATATGTTATAAAAATTACAATGAAAATAGTTTTGAATAATTTAGAGACAAAAAATTATGATAATGAAAATTCTCATAATTTAATTTATTGAAGATATTCAAGACATCAAATCACAATATCAGAAATGGAATTGAAAAAAAAAATCCCAATTTTAAAGGCGCAGATCCCTGTGATGGAATGGTAGCATCTCAGCCTTTCATCTTAGATCCCCGAGTTCAAATTTTGGTCAGGCATTGGATTTTTCATATACTACAAAATTCCATTCGATATTCCCATGTACAAGCTACAAAAGCTTAGTGAAGAATTAATGAACTATTGGTTACGCATGGGATTTTTAATATGATATAAAATTCCATTTCAATATTCCCATGTACAAGCTACAAAAACTTAGTGAAGAATTAATGAACTATTCATCATTACAAAAAAGTCTCATGAAAAAATGTAGCCAGCAAAATAATTTATAAAATTTACTTTGTTAAAAAAAAATTCATACTTAAATTTTATTAATAATGAAGTTGTATTATACTGATGACAAGAGTTAATATTTATAATGAATACCATTGTAGAAATCATATTATTTCTGCACTGTATTGTAATTCACATAATAAGTTATAGATTTACTATCTTACAAGTTAGCTAATTTGTAAGGTAGAATTTGTTAGGATTTGTATCAGTAGAATGTACAGTAATAATATTTCATATAATTGATATAATTCAAAATTTACCATTAATTATAACTAACAAAATTGTCTTTTTTTCTTAACTACAAGTATCTCCAAACAACAGATATGTTTTATTTACTCCAATACTGTACACTATTTGCAAGTTTTGTAGGTGTAAGATGTAGTAAAATAGAATTAGTTATAATTCATAGTGTATGTACAATTAAATCACATGCTGTTGATTGGATTGTTGCAGTTTTATTTATTGAAAACAAAAAAAATATATGTATTCATTATAGTGTATTTTCATTAATTCCTTAATTTATTTTTATCATGTTTTATTGTAAATTTTATTTTGCAGTTATATGGTATATTTAATTATAATAAAGTGGATAAAATGATTGAAACTTTAGATACTTTTGACATTTATAGTCAAATTTATGATTACATTTTAAAATAATGTTAGTGAAAGATTGAATAAATAGATAATTCATTTATTAACAAGTAATTTACATAACTGATTTGTTACTGTAATTCTTAAATAATCAAATATTATCTAAAATATTAAGTAGTTCAGAGATTTTGAATTGAACCACTTCCTGAGTTGTAAACATGTTTAGAAGAACCACTAGTGGTTTTTTTCTTTTTATTGTGGGCTCAGAAAATAGTTAATCTGATACTGAATTGAAAAAAAGTTGCCAGTTGCAGGACTGGTCAACAGAAGTGAAAACTTAAAACAATGAGTATCGTCACTGGTTAATAATTATATTTGATTCTATTGCTGAATCTAATGTATGTGATTATTTATTTAAAAGAACCTAATAGATTACTTAAGAAATCTATTTATAATATAGTGTAATGGTTAATTAAATAATTTGATAATAAAAATTAAATTGGTTTTCTTTATTAAATAAATGTTAAAAAACATTTTATGATATAAACAAAAAATAAAAAATTTATATATACATACACTTATTATATGTGTGTGGTATGTACATATACTGTACATTTTTTAATTAATATCTAACATACTCAATATTTTTTTCTTTATTCTTCACATATATTTTGCTATGTTATTTTTACACTGAATTTAAACAATTATTTTAAAATTAATTTTATTTAAACAACTTAACAAACACTTCAATATGTATAGGTATACACAACCATACCTACAAAGCAACAGGCTCTGGATAACTACAACAGTCTTTCTATACTGTATTAATATATACAGAAAGAGAAGAGAATTGGATATCACTGACAGCTCATCTATGTTTTTTCTCCCACTTCTCATTCTATATATATTACACATATATATGTATGAATTATCACTTCATATCTTTCTACTATGTATATGCTTAGCGTCTCATGATGATTTTTGATTATGAGTCTGCTATTTTTTTCTCCATGCAAAAGTCTATCACAAAAGTGTCCAGTACAACGTGCCAAGGAAAGTTTTCACTTCAACAAGACACTTAATATCCATTATGTTATAACACAGCTATGATCATACTTTGCCACTTTTTTATTGAGATAAGAATTGAAGGTGGGTCCCAGGTGTTTACCTTGGGAGGGCTTTGACCAGGAGTGATGATGTGAAATATAAGAATTCAGACAAGGACATTCTCATAACCTCTTTCACTCCAACTCCAACAAATGACTTACATGTGGTGCTCAACTGTTAAGCTGACCAACTCTACTGTTTTGGGTATCCATCCCCAGTGGGAAGTTCAGTCAGCAGGCAGCAAATGTTGAGGCTGGGGAGTTTTTTCCTCAGAGCAACACTGCAAGCTGATAGAGGTCAATTCTCATCTAAGGAAGTAGGTGAAGTCATATATCTGACTACCAAAGCAGCGTTTTATTTATTTTTACGAATGAGTTGCTTAAAGGAGGCAGCCCCACCAACATAATCGGGTTCTGTAGGCCAGTAAGATGCCCACCTTAAATTATCATTATTAAAAATAAAATAAAGTGAATTGGACCGAAATCCAGGCATAAATATGGAGATAAGGAATTCACAGAGAGATGGGGTGCGTACAGTGGTTCAGGTAGGATTTTAATAAGATAAAACAGCTGGCTAATGATAAACTGCAGTGGAGAGCTCTTTGTTCCTTGACATCCACTGGGTAAAAAAATATTCGACTAAGTTAGTAAGTATGAATTAAAGGAGGTTATGTTGTTATTGTATAAAATAAACAATTTAAAAAATATAAATTTATATTTAAACATTAAATTAAATATAAAATTACATTAGTTGCTTAAATCTAATAATATAAAAGTTATGACTAAATTCAGATCGTATACATGTGAATGCGTTTATTGCTTAATTAATTCATATTACTTAAATCACAACAATTAATTATTATAGTAAAAAATTTTAAACAGTAATTTGCAATAAATTAATATATATTTATTATTCATTAATTGACATCAATTATATACAAATTAATTCATTTCTATTAAAAATAAAGTGAATTTAATTCTAAAATAATTTAATTTCTTAATTACCATTATTTTATTTAAAAACAAAAGTATTTTCTAATCATACAATATATCTTATGTAAATTAATTAAAATAATTTAAATTCTTTTTTTAAAATGATTATAATATTAATCAATAAATAACAACTTATGGCACAAGAAATTAACGTTAGATTAATTTACAGTGTCAAAATCTAGCAGATTTGAGTTGGCAAGAAAAAAGCTATCACTAAAAGGAAAGATTATAGAATAAGTACGTTCATTTATGCATTTGGAAAGTTTAATGGCTGACTGCAAATGTGTGAGACAGCTGAAACAGAATAGCTACAGGTAAATGAAAAGATCTTTCACAAAGGTGAAAGGATTACTTATAGCAAGAAGGATTTTTTTTTAAAATAATTGAAATTGTTTGTATAGAAATATTATCATGTGAATCTAATTCATGGAGAATAAGAACATGGGAATGGAATAATTAGATGGTTTTGAAATATGGTTACAGAGAAGAATAGAAGAAAAAATGAGAAATTAGAGTATTGATAAGAATAGGAAAGAGGATAAGGAAGAGGAAAACACATTTCAGATAGAACTTCACCTAAATAGAAACTGTCATTGTAGAAGAAAAAGCAAAATGAATTGGAGGAAGAAGCACTGGGATCATTAAAACAGGAGAAAGGAAAGAAGTTATAAAATAATAAAGGAAAATGTTCAAGACTAAAAAAAAATGAGGATATTCAGTTGAAATTGATCAAAGATGGATGAAATTCTCAGAAATAATTTGCCAAACAGATTCTTTTAAAATTAAGTGAATAAGAAATGAAATTAATAGAATATAAATTTATCAACAATCTACATAAATATCTACCAATAAAACTAATCTAATACTTTTTATCATTTTAAATTCTGAACAAGATTATTTCTACTACACCAGGAGCTATTCTGCCAATCTATTTTTACAAATTAAACTATAGTATTAATACATCTACAAGATAAATATTTTGTACATAAAATTAAATAAATGGAGAGGTTTAAATATAAATCAACATGACAAGTTCAGAAAGAAAAAGTATACATAAGAATGAATATTAGTGTGGCTAAAAAACTATTTGTGAAAAAAAATTGTATTATTGCAGCATTCAGTTGATTGTATTATCAGTTTATATAAATTATAAATAGCTAATCGTTTTCCCTAACTGATTTTGGAAGCATGAAACTTGAGGGAGAGCTTCTGGATTAGCTAATATGATATATATTTTATATTACAATAAAATATAACAATTCTATGTAACTTAGGGAAAAATTTGACCTGTCACCAACATTTAACCGATAAATAAGATATGTTTTAAAAAATTTTATGTCACTTGGATAAGCTAGGGTCAAGAATTATCATATAAATACCAAAATATATCTGATTTTACAGTGTACCTGTTTTGAGTACAGTAAAAAAATATGCATAGAGTATGCACCTAAACAAAAATTAATCTAACATACACTATTTCACAACCTGCAGCCTACTGTGTTAACATAAACAATTTACAACATTCATTTAAAATTTCAAAAAAAATAACTGCGTAATACCAGACATAAGATGGTCTATTATATTTAATTTTTCTCAGTGTATGTATTAGCACCATATTATTAAATTAACAGTTACAATTATTAAATTAAATTAAATTATTATTAAATTAACAGAGCAGTTACAATTAACTAAATTATAGCACGTATAAATAAAATATATATAAACTTTATATCTAAAAATTCACAATTTTGATTAAAACAGAATGAACATGTAATTAATAAAACATGGCTACTTCATTATATACTACAAAAAAACTTCATTATTAAATATTTACAAATAAATAAATCTTAAAAATCAGTCTTCATTTAACTTTGATTTATATAATACGCATTCATGAACACAAGAGGTTTCAACATGAAATTATTTAATAAAAATATTTTTAAATGGCCATAAAAGCTGTTAATTGTTTTGAATAATCACATTTTATTATCAGTAAAGCTCTGGTTACTTAGTTATTTACCACATATTCTCAGTGTTTTTTTTTATTCAAACGTGAACTAAATTTTTTATAAAATAAGGTTAAAAAGAGTATTGGGTACGAGAGTAAACTTTCATTCTCTTATTATTTGATGGTTCATCGTCCTAAGCAGCATATACCACTGATTTTAGATTTCTTTAAAATTTTTGGATATATTTAATAAGTTTTTAAATACATTAATATTTTTATTTAAAAAAAATTTTATATATTTTTTATATTTTTCATAATTTTTGTATATTTTTTCAATCATTTTTTAATATTTTTTTGATCATTTTTTTAAATGTATTTTTTAATCATTTTTTATATTTTGAATAATGTTTATATATTTTTTAATATAATTTTTATATATATATTTTTATAATTTTTATGTTTTTTATAATTTTTTTTTTAAATATAAAATTTATTGAAAATAATTTTTTAATATATTTAAAAACGTATTAAAAAATCGTGTGGGGCTGTGTCGGGGCGCACGGCTGTTGGTCTAACGTGAAACGTTACAGACTTACATGAAGTTCCTTCAACCTACAGACCGACCAACTTATCTGTAGAGTTAAACGGGAGAGCCACCATCGTTTTTTTCTTTGAACAAAACTGAAAGACTCCAATGGAAAATTTTAGTTCCTTCATTTGGCTAACTCTACAAATAAATTGGCCGGTCTGTATGTCAGAGACTCACTTTTAGTGTATTGGATTGAAATAAAAACGAAACATTCTAAATTTAATTTTAACATAAAACGGACCCGAAATAAATAATGAATGATACATGATGTCTATTTCAAATTATATTCGACAATTTCATTCAACATTGGTCTGTGATATGAGAAGTATGAGACATGACATAATAAGCAGCGGTATTGGTGCTCGTGCTGTCGGCGTCAAATCACTGAGCGCGGCGCGCTGTGCCAGCTTTGACAGGTCTCGCTAGCTCGGCGGACATTGGGGTACCTGTGCGTGGCCCATAACCTTCCCTTCCCAACGATATGCGTAATTTATCAATTTCCGGCTGGCTTTTGCACGGGATGAGGCTCACATATTGAATTTTTATATTTTTTATACATTTATTTTAATTGTTTGTATATAAATATTGTCCAAAATAACTTATTATTACTTAAATGGATCTATTTCGACATACTCTAAATACAAACACACGAATCACGACGTTATCATCTCTAAGTTGTAAGTTGCAATGAATGGAAATGAGCGAGGGCGCCAGTTTTGGCCGATCTGCGCTGACCTTCCCGCCAACCCGCTGGCCAGTGATGCAAACTCAAAGTCGTACCGGCGATCTAATCATGTAAGTTATAAAATGACACCGCATTTACGTCTCTGAGAATAATAGTTTAGGAGTTATTAAGGCAGGACAATATAGACCTTTTCATTGCGCTACAAATTTCTATTCTGGTACCGACACGTTTCGGTGTGATTTTAAAAACATTTCACGTTAAACTGCCGACAGAAATGATATCTTAAAATTTTTAATTAGACAGTGGTTTTTATATAGGATTTTCAAATTATTTATAGTATCAAAAATAAAAATGCCATAATTTGTAAATTTAAATCAATAACTTCCTTCAGATTTATTAGATTATAAACAATGATTTTTCAGTAACAATTAGAGTTTTTCAACGAAAATTATCGAAATCATAGCGTTAAAACAATAATTTTGTAATGAATAACAATAGGAATTTTATATATAAATATATATATATATAGATCTTTTAAATCTCGTATATTATCTATCTATACATGTATCTGCTATATATATCGCTCATAAGCTACATGCTTTGAACTATAGCGTTACAGCTCGAGCGTGACGCGAAACCAGTTCACCCATGCAAAAAGTGCTATAATACACCTAAAGTAGTTCAACTTCAAAAACACATAACAAAAAGCTATGTACGTAAAAAAAAGAAAGAATCTTCGTAGCCAAAGCATACAGCAGTTAAAAAAGAACTGATTTTGCAGTTTAATTGTGTACATAACGTAAACCAATTCTCATTCTTATTATTCTATAATTTTTTTTTTGATGGCTCTCTATTTGTTGTAACCTCAATGTATATTTATTATATTCTACATCCTAAATTGTCTATAATCTCAGTGTTCCTATTACTGTAAAATTTGAATTTTTTTAAATTGCAAATTTAAAAAAATTGATCTAAATATTATAGAAAGTTTATACTAGATATCTTATAAAATTTACCAACAGTAAAACAAAACTTGATGCATATAATAATTTTTAATGTACTTGGTTTTTATCTTATATATGTAAAATTAAAAAAAAGTTATCTTAAATACAGAACAATTTTTACTGGTATTAGTTTCAGTAACCTAATTTTTTTTACTACTGTTAGTGCTATTATAAATAATCTCAACTCTACAAAAAGCATAATACTAAAAGAAGAAGAATAAAATTATATAACATTATTGGTAACAGGCAAAAGAATTTGTTTGAAAAATAGGAAAAAATCCTAAAAAAAAAATTACAAATAGACAGTAAGTGGAAGATAAAAAAATTTAAATATTTAAGAATTAATCATAGTCATATCTAAATTTTATATAGTAACAATAAAATTTAATTTCAGTCTTATTCAACAAGTCTTATATCAGTTACAAGTTCTTCCTATTAAAATTATATGTTGCGCAATTAAGCGAAAAATAATAAATACAAATGCTAAAAATTGTATAAAATAAATAATTAATGAACATAAATTGTAAAAAGTAAGTTTGTTATTTTCAAACAAATTTGTTTCTAAACACAAAACACACTTTGTTTATTATTAAAAAATAAAAATTGTCATTGCATTGTATAGCTTTATCACAAAATATATAAATAAAAAAAAGTTACAAAATCTAAATCATCTGTTGTATAACAAACATCTTAATTTTGCAGCTTCATTTCTTAATGTAGCATTTTCATACTTTAATTGTATATTTTCTTGTTCAAGAAAAGCAGCTCTAATTGCAATTTCATCTTCTTTAGCTCTTCTCGCATCTCTTGAACGTTTTGCAGCTTCATTATTTTTTCTTCTTCTTTCCCAATATGCTGCATCTTTACCTTCATGATCGCTACAAGATGTAGGTTGTTGATTTTGTTGATTCGGACTAACAGAACGTTTCATTTTTGAATTAGTTGAATTGTTATTAGTAACTGCTTGTACTTGCGATAACATTCTTCTACGAAATTCAGCGTATGCTTCATTCGATGCATGGCCTAATATCGCTTCTGCTGTTGATACAACTGGTAATGATAACGGATCTTTGGGATATGCTTTAAATGGTCTGGTCGGTTTACCATTTCTGTTAATACTGCCTGATATAATACTACTTGTTATTGAAAATGGAGATGTGATTGATGTAGGGGATGAAACAGAAGGAGGAGATATCGAACCTCTTTCTGAACCATCTTCTGATGATTCTCTATGTTGCAGATGATTCTGGTAATGGTGAATATGTTGATGATTTAAAATTGTTGTAGTAGTCGGATAACATGAAAAATTTGGTGAAGTAGTTCTTTGATAATCTGAAGTTTGTATAACTGATTCTTGATTATAATGATCATTTTCACCTTTAACTTTTCTTAAATCTAATACAGTTTGACAATCAGTAGCCATTGTAAAATCTAATGGTTGCTGCGGTGTTTCCATCAACCCCATCATAGTGCAGAATCTGTAACAAAATAAATTTTTTTTAAATATAACTCATTAATAAAAAAACAAACCTGCTGGATAAGTCCAGTAGGTAGAAAATTGGTTGGAGAAAAAAAAAAATACATATATATATATATATATTAATAATAAACAGCAAGACAGTTAAATAAATTCATTCCCATAATGAAATAACAGAAAACATTTTCATGAAAATAGTATAATTAGAATATTTTTTGTTGTTTGTATACAAGAATATACAGCATACAGAGTTGATGCTACACTAATGAAATTCTGGAGATCTTTTTTCCAGCAATATAAAATAAATAATTTATTTAATGATTAATTACATTAGAGAAATGTTAACTATTAATGATTTGCATAAGTTTATAAGAGAAAATTGTCGAAACATTTAAATTAATACTCCATTGAATATCAGTTTACGTTGCCTATATAGTTATGAATAGATTCTGTTAAAGGTATGAAATATCTTTAAGAAGGAATTATCAGCCCATAGACAGATTGTTTTTGATAGATAAGGTAAGGTGGTTGATGGAACCACCATCCCATTTTTCTTGTGATGTAAAAACTACTACATAACCTCCTCCAAGAATTGAATATTAAAGCAATTGATTTCAAGGTTACCATGTTTACTATTCATTTATTTACATAACTGCTACTTATAAGAACTGATATTTATATTGAACTATTATTAAATGAATTGTAGCACACTACATGTTCAGTAATTTTAATAATAAAGTAAAAGAGGATGGATAAAATAGGGATATCTTAAAAGTACATCCTACAAAACAACACTGGGTACAACTGTCCTTCCTTCACCACTGAGCTGCCTAGAAAATTACACTGCATGAACCATTTCCAGATGTAGATGGAGGTAGGCAGAATTTAAACAGTCAAACTATTTTAAGGGAACGCATTATTTATTAATACAGATGATGCTCATTTAAGCAGACAATTTTTATAATTGTAACACATTTTATTTTGAACGTCAACCAGCTCCCACTATATTGATGTTGAAGAATTTTTCTACTTTTATAACTTTTCATTTGTATAATAAAATCGCTAATCAATCTAATTAGTACAATGACTGGCATACATCATCATTGTTTAGTTGTAATAATATCTAATCAATGATAATATTACGTCATGTTTGAAAACCAATTAAAGAGATGTAGTGCTGGCTTTTAAAAGATTTAAGTTAAGATTTGATTACTTTTGTGTACATTCCAGATAATCTTTGTAATTATCAGAACTTCCAAAAATTTTAGTTAAAATCATCTATTTAAAAATAATTTAAAAAATTAATTTAAAAAAAAAGAGTTGTTTATAAAAAAATATCCAAATATTTTGGTAAAAAATTACTTTAAAAAAAATCAATTGAATGTTACGTATCCCAGGCGTATTATAAATTATGCACAACAATACAGTTCTGCAGATTTGCATAGACAACTAAATGTAGGCGACATGAAATCAACACGTATGAACTTATTGTTATTGTTTATATTTTTTCTAATTGATATTTGACTGAAAGAAGAATATTATTTTTTCTAATATAAACTTATCCTCGAACTTAAATAATTTTATGAAATTGTGACAGATGATAAAACTACCAAGGCCGAGCCGAAAATCAAACTCAGTATCTTCAGATAATAAATAAATAATTTGTTCTATTAAATAAGGTAACAAAGTGAAATTATTATTATATGAATTTAAATATCTTAATGATAAAAAATTACCTTTTTGTAATTATAAGGAATTTTCTAGTAAAGTATTAAAATGTAATTCTAGGCTCAAAATTTTTTTTTTTAACAAATAATATCCAGAGGTAACATTTTTCCTATGTTTCATTCTTAAAGAAATTAATTAATGAAAAAAAATTAAGTTTTCGTTTTTAAAAATTGTACATTTGTACACATTATATATTGTTATTAAGATTAGTAATTAACTGATTAGTTGGATTTTATTAGTTAAATTTATTTTACCATAAAATAAAATATTTTTGTTAGGTCTAAATAATATTTGTAAATTTATGTATTAAAAAAAGAGTACGTGACAATTCAGTCAAACGTTGTATATATTTTTAGTTACTTACAGGCTGACAAATTCATTCGTTTATTAATATAAATCAAAAAAGTTAAATTTACAAATTGTTAAGGAGATTATACCGAAAGAAAGATAAATAATAATATTAAATTTGTTTTCATAAAAATCAAATAAAAATATTTAAATTATAATTTAGTTATAAAATGCATAATCGCTCAGGATTTCAGTATGAATTCATACAAATGTCTGTACTGGTATTTACCACATAATCTTTTACGATATATCTATAACATATTGTTTATTTGTAAACTATTTAAATAATATATTTGTTAAATTAATATACTAAATTTCTACTAAAGAAATATCTTAAAAGGGGGGATCAAATTAAATTTAATGTATTAGGTGCTATAACCATGATGGTTGTATGCACGTTGAAATAGTTATAATCATTCTAAAACGTGATAAAACCATTTCTAGAATAACGTCAATCCTATCCCGGATCTTACTAACTGTGAGTGTAGAGTGAAGTTGGCTTTTTCATGATCCAAATATACGACAGTAAATAAGTTTGACAAACCCAATGATAAACAGATATTATTCACATGTCAGAGCTGAAAGTTATACCTCCAATCTGATAACCGTGGGAATTGATTGTTTAATGAACATCATTAATTTCAGAGAAGGAAATTTTGATTAGTGTCAATAATTATACCACAGATGATTTACATGAGACACAATTATAAAAAAAAACTACGATATAAAGTGTAAGGCAACAAATTAATTTATTCCTTTCTGAGGGGAACAATCCATTGTATAAAGTATATGAAATACGAAAAATTAAATTTAATATATATATATATATATATGAAACTGTATATATATATATATATATATATATATATAAAACTGTATATATATATAGTTTACGGTCCATCGTTTAAATTCATCGAGATTAAATATCTAAACAATTTTTAAATCAAATTTTGAAATATTGAGAAAACTTTCCATGTAAACACGCAAAAAAACGAACATTTCGATGAAAATAACGTAATTCATTTACACAAACTGTAAGGACTTTCATTTCCAAAAAAATTCTTAAATATTTTCAGGAAAAGCTCATTAACTAGTAGAATTAATAAAAAAAACAAAACATTGCAGTCAATTATGTTAACGTATTTATCAGATAAAATAAATACATTATTGTTAATATGAAAAAGGAAGAAAATCATATAATTTCTGAAAAAAATTGGCTATATAAGAGTTTTACCATTAATAAATAATATTAAAAAAAACACAATTTTTTTCTTCATGTTTAGCTTTTGCGTTTTTATTAACTTTTAATTATTTTTGATTATAGATAATTTTAATTTGTAAGCAGTTCATGAACGAATATTTTATTAAAATATTGAAGTAAATTTCAAATACGAATACAAATAAAATAAAATACGAATTCTTTACCGAAATATTAAACAAATTAAAAAAAAAATATTTTACTTAGGGTCGCTTACAATCTAATTGAAGCGTTCCAAAAAACATAATCTGGTTGCATGACCAATTCAAAAAAATATTTTTTCCTACATATTTCCACATATGTTTCCTACATATTTCAGGACTTTAAAACGATTTTTATTAAATTTTTTATTTCAGCAGTTTACCTGTGGCGGCCATGTTTTTACGGTGCGCACACCTTTTTATGTGATTGTAAGGGTTTATGTTAAAAATCGTAACTAAAAAATTATTGGTCCCGGAAGAATGACACAAAAAGCAATTTAATCATATTCTCTTAAGGTAAAAGACTGGTCCATAAAAGATTGATTAATTTACTTATCTCTCTTCTTTGTGTGAGAAAATTACCAATAAAGTTGAATATAAAAAATGGTGAAATTTCACCTTTGGTAATTTTTTCAAGAACCAGCGAGACATACACAGTTTCAATTATTATTTTTTTATATGTAGGTTAATGTTAGTAGTTTTAATAAATAATATTAATGGTGACATATACCTACCCCTATATTTTTATGAATATTTGAAAACGAATTAAAAAACAAAATATCAAATTTTGGCTTCAAATAACTCTGATGGGGGTGGTGATAAAAATCTCAAATTTGCACAAATTAGTGTTTTCGTAAATTTTTATGGCAAATAAAAAAAGTTTCTTGCGTATAATCTGTCTTTTTTGATGCTGAAAACTAATATGAACTCAGAATATTTCTTTCATACACCATTTATGAAAATTGTTTTAATTTTAATTAAAGGATTTTTATCTTAATTTTTCCATGTATAGAAATTTAAGCTCCTATATTGTATTTTGTTAGCTCATTCTTTATCGTTTAACTTTATTAACATAATTTGTAAGCTATAAACAATACTAGACAAAGAAATAAATCATATCATAGTCACATATTACGTTTATAATTAATACTGAAAAGTGAGCCCTCGTGAACAACATTAATTATATCTGTACAGGTCAAAACATGTAGCTGAAAACACAGCTGTGTTGTTTGTATTAAGCACTAAATTGGGAATGAATTAATTTTGTTCAGCTTATTAATTTTGTTTTTTTAAGTTTGTTAACAGTGCAGTGCCATGCCTCGAAATTGTGTAAATGATTGTGGATGTCTTTTGTTATGTACGAGTATGTGGTGAGTTTATCGTAAAGTCAAATAGAAAACACATTACACCTTTAATTAAAAAAGAATATAGTTTGTACTTTCAGTGTAAAGAGGATGGCTGAAAGGTACACGTATTTACCGTTTGGTGACCCAAGGTCTGGCGTGAACGAAAGGATCATGTAACCGATTGTTCCTTAAACAAAGGAACAATCGGTTACATGATCCTTTCGTTAATTCCAGATACGAGTGTATCTGTGAATTAAGTGTATCTGGAATTTCTAAAAGAATTAAATATACTGTAAAATATTCTTCATTATAATCTGCAATCAGACCTGTACCTGACAGTGAAATTATTCTAGTTCCTAATCCGCCCGTGAATGTATGTTTCGAAAGCAGCGGTAAAGAATCAGGTAGTACTGAAGAAGACAACAATGATTTTGATTTTGAATTATCTTCCGATAACTCACATATTATATCACAAGGCGAATTAAATGACTTAGTTACGGATTTAAATTTATCAAAAAATGAAGCTGAAATTTAGATCAAAACTGAAAGGTTGGAATTTACCTAAAATAATACAAAAATTTTAGTCTTTCGAAGCCGACAAAAAAAGTTTCTTAGTACTTTATTGATGAAAACAATTTGATTTATCACACAAATATTGATAAGCTTATGTTGCACTTAGGACAAGTTCATAAACCTGAGGATTGGCGCCTTTTCATAGATTCGTCCAAGTATAGTAACAAATATTCGGTACAAATTGCTTATGGTATTAATTTGAAAGAGATACGATGTGAAGACGTTCTTGTAAAATTAAATTATAAAAAACATAGCTGGAACATATGTGGTGATTTGAAAGTTATAGGTATTTTGTTAGGCATGCAGTTAGGCTTTCGTAAGTACAGTTGTTTTCTTTGCGAATGGGACAGCCGAGCTAGGGATAAACATTATGTTACCAAATAATGGAAGAAACGAGATAACTTAACTCCAAATGGGAAACAATATTCACGAGCCCTTAGTTTATCCCAAAAAAATATTTTTACTCGCTCTCTATATCAAACTAAGACTAATGAAAAATTCTTTAAAAGCAATGAAGAAGGATAATCCTTGATTTTTGTACATATGGCAGAAATTTCCGAATGTAAGTGAAGGAATAATTAAAGAAGGAATATTTGTTGGTTCTAAAGTAAGAGAGTTGGTCAAAGATGATGTATTTAACTCGATGTTAAATAATGTAGAAAGTGCAGCTTGGGCTTCATTTTTCCCTTAATTTTTTTTAAGCGTAATTTATTTAAAACTAAGGGCGATAGAAAAATTGTATTTACAGATGTGCAATGTACGCAAAAAAGCAATTAAAGAAATGGTATCACACTTAGAGAAAAACTAAAAATATTTTTTTTGACTATCAGTGTTATTATATCAATAGATTTAAATTAAAAAAAAAGTTAAAAAAAAGAAAAGGAGATGAAGTCTGATTCGAACTGATGTATCTCTTTTTAAGATCCAAATATTTCTTTAATTAAAATGTTATTTGGCTATTACTCTAGAACCAATAACCCATAAGTACCATTTATACATCGCTGAAAACTCTCAATGAGGGCTTATTACTGCAGTTATGAAAAAGTAAAAAATCCAATTTTTGTTGGATTTTGGGTTTTTTTGGACACTCTTGATCCAGTCGATTGCAGTAGAAAGAGGTGGTGTACAACTAGATGTTACAACAGTCCTAAATCCAAAATTTCAACATTCTACGGCTAATTGTTTTTGAGTTATGCGAGATACGTACAGACGTTACGCCGAACTAGTGAAAATGAATATTTCCGTTGAAATCTGAAAACGGATATTTTTCGCGATTGCAATACTTCCTTGCACTTCGTACAAAAGAAGTAATAATGAATGACCCTTCATAAATTAACTCGTGTACTTAATAATGTATTTCACGAATGCAACTATTTTTGAAGAAAATTACTAACCTTCCAGTCAAAGTGTTCAGGAGTGAAAAGCAATTGGAAAAATTAGATTTGTAATTATAAGTAAATTTTTAAAAAAATTAAATGAATGTAAAGATCCTATTTTTGTAATTACTTGAAAAGTAAAGTTGGGGAAAAACGATACAGATTAAATAATCATATTTAGAAGTGTGAATGAGCATAGAACTTAACAGCTGCTGAGATGTAATCAATTGTAGTACTACTTATAAAAATTGCAAAAAGATTACTCCATTTCTTAAAATAATGAAATAAAATGTATTAGTTTTCATTTTTAATCGTAATTAATTACAGGGTGTTTGCTTATATTATTTATTGTATCGATTTCACGGAAAGAAAATCAACTAATGTTTTGTTTTGCTGCACAGATAGAAAGAGTAGAAGAAAATATAAGCTTTAATTAGATCATAACCTGTAATCTTAGCGCCGCGTATAAACCACTCGAACACTACTCAATCATCCCAAACCAACCCAATAAAAACTTATTTCTTGTTTTCTTATTTACCCATTACGGGAGAATTTCCTTGCAATAAAATTTCTTCAACATTTTTTTTTGTCTTATCATTTGACTGGTTTGATGCAGCTCTCCAAGATTCCCTATCTAGTGCCAGTCGTTTCATTTCGTTATACCTCCTACA
>JAAAKQ030249280.1:0-10958 GCA_010016005.3 Zanna intricata | reverse complement strand
TCACATTCATACACATCATCCTCATTCATCCTCTGAAGTAATACCTTACGGTGGTTCCGGAGGCTAAACAGATAAAAGAAAGAGATAAAAGAAAGATCACCATCTTCAGTTGTGGGTACATTTTTAAATGTTTGAATGAGTGTTTAGAGAAGTATAGAAGTAGAGAGTGATAATATGGTCGTAAGTGGGATATGAATATCCATTTAAATGGAAGCAAACAAATTTTATAAATATTTTGGTATATTGTTATCAAAGGGCTTCAAGTCATATATTAAACCACGAGGATACAAGAAAATTACAAATTGTGTATCGATCATATATTCCTTAAGAATACTAATTTTTATTTTGGAAATATCATTGGATCAATTTTTAAGACTATGATCTCTGATAATTTTTATACTGCCCTCCACCTTGGAATGGAAATTAAGGTAAAACAAATAACACAAATAAAAAACAAATAACACAGATATAGACTTTTAAAAAATTGGATAACTATTGGCTTAGTCACATCTATAAAAAACCTGCTAAACTGATAAATTATACAAAACTCTCAGTTTAAAAGCTAAATATAAAAACAAAAATCTTTTATTTCAACTAATTAAAATATGTAAAACTAAACACTACTATTAAAAGTAAAATTTTCCAAGCTAAAGGAAGCTGTAAAAAGACATCGAACTGTATAAACAAACTATTAAATACTAAAAAAACAACAATTATTCTAAAAGCAGATCGTGAAATTTGAAATAACCATTTTGTTCAAGTAGGTTAGGAATTTGCGGAAAAGTGGTTAAATGCAAATATTTCTGCTATGCTGGATAATGATCAACCAGATGTAGATATAGCAACTCATATGTTTTTTTTTCTGTTTACAACAAATTAAAATGAAATTATCAATATAGTTACTCTTCTCAAAAATAATTCAGCTCCTGGTATTGATTGTTTTAAAAACACATTTTTGAAATAAAAGCTCGCCATATATAGTTAAGTCTATTAAAGAATTAATAAAAGTTTTTCCTTAGGGTCTTTCCAAATAAATTTAAAATCTGTAATATTATCCCACTCTTCAAGTTGGGAGATTGTTGTATTCTCACAAATTACCATCGAATAAGCTTGTTAAATGGTCAACCTAAAGTTTTGAAAAAAGATGTCAAATTAAGAGTGATAGAATATTTAAGTAAATTCAGCATAATTCGTGCAAATCAATATGGATCTCAACCAATGAAAAGTACCCAAGAAGTGGTAAATTACCTTATCGACTCCATGTTAAATAACTTTAAGGATAATAAAAAAATTTAGTAGTTTTTTTTATCTCTTTTATATCTCTAACTACCATATGGTATTACTTCAGAGGTTGAATGAGGATGATGTGTATGAATGTGAATGAAGTGTAGTCTTGTACAATCTCAAGTCAACCATTCCTGAGAAGTGTGGTTAATTGAAATCCAACCACCAAAGAACATTGGTATCCATGATGTAGTATTAAAATTTTTTCTAGGATTTAAACCTTAGAACTCTTGACTTCAAAATCAGCTGATTTGCGATGTCACGTTAACACTAGACCAACCCGGTGGGCTAGTTTTTTTAGATCTGGCAACAGCCTTTGATACTATCTCACATTCAAAGCTGCAAAAAGAATTAAATAGCTTGGGAATATGTGGTTTAACTCATGAATTTTTTATAAATTACCTAAAACACAGATGGCAAATACTTACAATTGACAACAATATCAGCATATAGCACTTGGCTGTATATGTCCTACCACAGGGATCAGTCTTATTCCCTCCCTATCTTATTCTTATTGTACATAAATAACATACTAAAAGTAAAAATAAAAAAACTGGTATAGTATCATTTTCTGATGGCACTACCATGATTTTCACAGGCCCTTCATGGGATGAGGTTATAAGATCAGCTGAAGAAGGTCTTAGGGGTATAAAAACTCAGTCTAATGAACATCTACCAAGCCTAAATATTAAAAAAAATATGTTTATTACGTTTCTACAAATCACAGTAGTCAGCCTCCTAAGCTAAATAATCTAACCATGAATTCAGTAAATTGTAAAAAGCCAATTTCTGTTCCATGTCTTTGTCCCAAATTAGAAAAAGTAATGAAATAAAATATCATAGATAAACCCTCACCTTAAACATGATGCACACATTAACAATATGTGCAAAGGAATTAAACACTTGATCCTTAAATTCTACCAAATTTGTAAATTAAAAAATAACACTAGACTTGTATATTTTGCATATGTGAGTTGTAGATATTAAATAATGAGACTAATGATGCTACAGAAGAACTCTGTATGAGCCAAATTTGTATGATCGATAGCTGTGTTGTGTAAAGCCTTCTCTTTCGATTGTTGCCACTCCATTTCCTGAAGACAAATTAGTCAGGTCGTGTGATTTGGATAACATCTATTTTTTTATTTCCTGAAAAAATAAGCGTTTTATTAAAGAAAAAAATTGTCGTGAAATTTCATATGAAACTTGGAAAAACCACTACTGAAACTTATCTATGTTAAAAAAAGTATAAGGCAATGAATATTTAACACATGCGCGGGTTTTTGGGTGATTAAACGATTCCAATATGGCTGAGAAGATGTTGAAGATGATGTTCACCCACATCAAAAAAGGATAAAAATATTGAAAAAATTGGTAATCTGATCCGACCTGTGATTAACTCTATTCATGTGATTACTGAAACTGTAGGAATTGACAAAAAGTGTGTAAAGCAAATTTTACATAACAATTTTAACATGCAAACGTCTGCGTGAAAACAGTGCCTAAAAATTCTCACAATCAAACTAAAAGAAGCTCATGAAAATGTTTGTTCAGAATGCTATTGAAAATGACTCAAACTTCTTGAAAATGTGTGATTTTTTCACTTTTAATAATTTTGGTGTTTCCCTTTTTTTTTTTTTTTTTTTGTTTAACCTCTGGAACCACTGTTAAGGTATATCTTCAGAGGATAAGATGAATGAATTGTAGCGATGTGAAAAATGCCATGCTTGACTGGGATTCGAACCCGGGGCCTCTGGATGAAAGGCTAGACGCTACCATTCAGCTACAGAGACCAACTGGTTTTTTCACTTATGATCCAGAAACTAAACATCAATTCATGCATTGTAAGACCCCAACTTCACCAAGAGCTAAAAAAAGCTTGAATGAGTTAATCAAAATTCAAAGTGATAATGATTGTTTTTTCAATATTCATGGGATTGTGTACCTTCACTGGGTTCCTGAAGGTTAAACTATTAATCAACATTACTACCCTGTGGTCCTTGCTCAACTCCGTGAAAAAAAAAAAAAAACAAATTATGGGAGAATAAGTCAAGAGTTCTTTGTCAGGAAAATTCACCAGCTCACACTGCATCATCTGCCAAGACGTTTCTAGCCAAGTATAACTTTCCAGTGTTAGACCATTCGCTATATTCACCTGACCCAAAACCATGTGACTTTTATCTGTTCCCCCCTGTCAAATCTGCATTAAAAGGAACAAGATTTCAGACCATTGAAGTTTTAAAGAAAAAGTGGTACGTGTCATGAAAGCTCACAACACTGTTTCGAACAATGGAAAATTCACATGGAGTATTGTGGGGATAGAGGTGGGGTATATATTGAAGGGAAATGTGTATAAATTTAAAATCAAATATTTTGTAGCATTAGTCTCGTTCAGTATGGTATGTGTTCCTGGAGTGGAGCAAAAAATGTGCAGTTTAATAAAGCATTTATGCTTCAAAAACACTTAATAAAAATAGGCCCAGACTTTACCCTACAACTTGCCTATTCTGGCAATTTTATGTGTAACAATAAAACATGAGTTGGAAAATATTTATAAAGTATGGCTGTTATTTCAGCATTATTAAATTAAGTAATTTTGTAATAGGTTGAAAGATGGACTTATGAGGAAGAAGCTGAAGCTCAGATGGGACGTGGATCAAGACAGCGTAAAGAAGTTGATTATAGTGATAGTTTGACTGAAAAGGAATGGTTAAAGGTATTACTAATATAATTAAAATTTTATTTTCCTTAAGAAAGAAATTTAAGCAAGAATGTCTTCATTTTATCATTATTATTATTACTATTATTAAGTTCATAATTGGTTCCTCAGTCTGTAAGATTTAACATGTACCTCATTGTTGTATGATGGCAAAGTATATGAAAAGCAGATATGTCAATACCCTATTAAATTTAAATTTTATCCCTGATCAGTATATTTTTGCAATGGTTATATCACTTTGAATTGCTGCAATGAACATTTCTTAGTTTTTTGGGATTGATAAACAAAAATATTTTACAGGAAGTAGTCATCGGTTGAAACTCAGTCTGAGTTTTGTGGCCTTTATTACTAGTTTGTATCAAAATGATAAATGTGATGAAATAAATTTGCTAAAGTTTCCATTACATTTAGTAAAAGCTGTTTGCTTGTTCCATTTAGTAAAAGATATTTTAGATGTTAAAATATTATGTGGGTTTTACATCCTTATTTAAAAAAAAAAATTAAATAAGAATAACAATAGCAGTGTAATAACAATTTTTTTATCTGCTGAAATTAATTAGATAATATTGTAACTTTCTTTTGCTGTTAATAGAAATTAATGAAATTGATTAAAATTTTGGGATAAGAAATTATAACAATAGTAAATTTAATAATCTGGTGTGGGTTAGCTATCTTGTATATAAATACATTGAAGTTAAGGTTTATTAGCAAAAATAAAAAAAGAATGACGATGATCTCTAAATCTTGCTAAGATCCATTTATAGACTGCTGTCAGAGAAAGCATCTGGCTGTAAAATCCCCGCTTCCTATTTTTTGTAAAACTGTAGAATGAGTGATATAAAAGAAAAAAAACAGTACAGTATAATAATTAGTAAACAGAATTATTAGGTTATATTTAAATGTATTTTTAAAAACCATGATTGAATAATTCTCTGTTTTTAATTCTAGGCTATTGATGATGGTATTGAAGATTATGAAGAAGAAGAGGAAGAAGAAGTTAAAATAGTTAAGAAAACAAGAAAGAGACGCAGAAAAGGTGGTGATGATGATGATGATGAACCAATTATTGGTATTGGTGTTAAAAAAAGAAGAGGAGCTGGTTTAGATAGAAGTGGCAGTTCTGGTGATGCCAAATTGCGCAAACAAATGAAAAAATTGATGAATGTTGTGATTAAATATACTGACAGGTTTGTACTTTAATTATTTATTTAGTATTCATAATTAATATCTTTGAAAATAATAATGACTCAAAAGGGATAAGTATTAGTTGTAACTAAAATTTTTGATTTTAGAAAAAGATTGTAAAAAAAATATTCTATTCTAGTTGATACATCTATTCATGCTTTTTACAGGCTTAGCAAAATTTGTATAATTTTTTATACGACAACTTTGTATTTTGATGGATTTGTGTAAAAAAAATATGTCAGTTTTATATACTGAATGCTCTTAGAAACAAATTTCTCCTCAGCTGTTTGTTTATTACTCCCAGTTTATACTGTCACACATTAAACAACCTGGATTTATCTGGCAAATCATATTTATTTAACAAGGTACAGTTTTGTGATTGTTACATCGTCTTGCCATTACTTTCTTATTTTACAAAGTCTGCTCAGAAAATAACAGAAGTTTATATTTTTTTAATCTTTATTATTAATTTGACAGATTATTGGTCTTTTTTCTCTTTTTCTGTTTAGCCTCCGGAACTACCGTAAGGTATTACTTCAGAGGATGAATGAGGATGGTATGTATGAATGTGAATGAAGTGTAGTTTTGTACAATCTCAGGTCGACCACACCTGAGAAGTGTGGTTAATTGAAACCCAACCACCAATGAACACTGGTATCCACAATCTAGTATTCAAATCCGTATAAAAATAACTACCCTTACTAGGATTTGAACCTTAGAGCTCTCGACCTGGAAATCAGCTGATTTGCGACGTCGCATTAACCACTAGACCAGCTTGGTGGGCTAAGATTATTGGTCCTTGTCCCCTTCAAAGTACACTCCTCTCCTGTTTACACCCTTTTCCCAGCGGTGCTTCCACTTCGTAAAGCAGTCCTGCATAGCTTCATTTGAAGTGGCCTTTAAAGTCATTAATAGTCTCAGGACAGCGTCCTTTCTTCATTGATTTTAATTTTGAAAATAGGAAGCATTGTAAGGAACCAGGTCTGGTAATTAGGGAGGCTGAGAGAGGACAGTCATTTGATTTTGGGCACAGCCCTGATGAATTGGCAAAACTGAGTATGTGGGAACACTGTCATGGTGAAGGAACCATGAGTTGTCTCACCACAACTCAGGTCTCTTTTAGCAGATTTTTTCATGTAACCACTGTAACACGTTCTGATAGTGAGCACGGCACTGTTTCACCTTGAGGCAAGAATTCAAAACACACAATTCCATTAAAATCGAAAAAAAAATAGAGAGCATCACTTTGATATTGGATCGAGACATGTACTTTCTTGTAGCTTAGTGATCCTTTGCCAGTCCATTGTGGTGATTTAACTTTTGTCTTGATGTCATAGTTGTAAACCCTGCTTTTGTCTCCCATTGTAATTCTTTGCTTGAAAGTTTCATCATTGGCTTGTTCAAGAAGTTGCCAACAAATATCCACCCAATGTTGTTTCTGCTGTTCAGTTATTAATTGAGAAATAAACTTTGCTACAACTCTATGCATGTCCAGTTTTTCAGTCGAAGTGTCATGACATGATTCAATTGAGATGCTAACTTCTTCTGCATGTTCTGAAAATGCGTTTATTTTCTGAACATGGTGTCATCAGTTAAGTTGAAAACCTTCCTGGTTGAGGATTATCTTCAATTGGCACTGACAATCACTTTCAGGTCATGAAAACCATTCATAACATCGTGTATGACCCAGAGAATCATCTCTTTAAGCTTGTTTCAAAAGTTGAAACGTGTTTGTGAAATTTTTCCCCAGTTTCAAGTAAAGTTTTTGTTGTATCTTTTTTCCTCAAAATTGGACATTACAAAAATCTCTACTAACACTTAAACACGTTGCAGTCAAATAACATTAACATAACTAAAACTAAACAAGTTATTGACAATCCAAGAACATGTGGTTACAGGAGAGGTTATGGGGAACCCCAGTGCTACCAACTGCATGTTACTAAATATCTCTGTTAGTGTGTAATTAAAAATGTTTGGTTATTTTCTAAATATACCTCATATTCATTTTCATTTTAACAGCAATCCATTAATGAGAAAATAATTCAGAACACTAAACTATAAAAAAAAAAAAACCAAGAAAATTCCTTTTTCTTTATAAAAAAAGAAAGCTATTTCATGATCAAATATTCAAAAATTATGGTTTATCATATGTTGTTCAAGAACTTCAGAGTATTCAAACTGGAAGAATTGAGTTTTCAGTTAATAGTATTGTTCATTTATCCTGCCTAATATAATTATGTTTGTATAATAGTTTCATAATTTGTTAGTTTAAATTAATAAGTTATATTAGTTCAGCCTCTCAGAATGGCTGGTTGCAATATACTTCCATTCCTATCATTGTCATGTTGCTGTAAATATTTTATGACATATTTATTTCTATTGTTTTATCATATAATAACTTTTAGGTATTTTTAAACTGCAAATGAACACTTTGCAAATATGTAATCTTTATAGAAAAAAGATGCGGGTATTTGGTTAAGTTACAATGCATCTCCAATGTATTGGAATCTGTAACCTGTTTTCAACCTGTAATTAGGTTTTTCCTTCACGTTAATTTGATGATGATATTGTTTGAATTATTTCTTAAGTATCATAAGAAGGTTTTTTCTTCTAACTGCTATAACTCGTGAAAACCATTGCACTTTAAGGCTGAAAATTTGCTGATGGATTCAGAAAATATTCAGAGTATTTTCTCCAAAAGTAGTTTTATGTAAATTAATGTAATTTTCATGACAAAGCTAGTAAAGTAAATGGTTCTGTAAAACTAGCCCCAGGTTTATTTATGAAGAGTAAACATATTAGTATGTATAGTACACAAGATATAACAAGATCATACCATTAGCAAGAGGTGGATGACAGAGTTTAAAAATAAGAATTATTTACACGCATCTATAATCCAAACTGTTTAGGAATAAAGATGGTTTGGATTTTTAAAAGTAATGTGATTGTATTACTTTTGGTCAAAGGCTGAGACATACCAGTTTTAGGTTCTTAACAGCCAAGTCAATATAGCTGGTTTGTGTTTTGTTAATTATCTTTCCTAGTTTTTCTTTTTCTAGTTTCTTTGAGTTATACAGTTTTCTTAATGTAATTGTTTGAGATATAATTTGCAAACAATTGTAAAAATCAATTACAGATGCATCTGTAACATATTAATCTATGTGAAGGAACTGTTTTTTCTTTATATTATTTTTGATGACTTATTTCCAAATCACTTCATTCTATATTTTACACTTGTTGCAGTGATGCTAGAGTTCTTAGCGAGCCATTTATGAAATTACCATCACGTCGTGAACTTCCTGATTATTATGATGTAATCAAGAAACCATTGGATATTAAGAAAATATTAGCAAGAATTGATGAAAATAAGGTTTGTTGTTATAAATATTTTTAAATATATAATATATGAGGAAAATGAAAATATAATAAATAGGCCTTTTGATTCTAGATACAGTGTAATTGTTAGGTATATTTATCAACTAAAAGTTTTGAGCTTAACCGTGCTTTTAATATACAAATAATTATTTTATAATCGAAGGATTTTTTTTTGTCTCTTATTATTTTTATGTATAAAAAAAAAGAAATTGACATCTATTACTTAAAAGTTCAATAATAAATAAAGTAATCTTAAGTTATTGTTATAAATTTTTGTCATATCAGATATTTTATTTAAGAAAATTACTTTGTTGAAAATATGACAAATATGTGTTAAAATTGGCCAATAGCATTTAAAAAAATTTTATACGTGATAACTTGATTTTGTTTACAAAATGATTTACAGTAATAAAACTAATTTTATTTTATTTTGAATGGTACATTTCGTTAAGTGGTTCGCATGGTTAATGACCAATATCATTATTGCTACATATTTTATGTAAGTTGTTGGTCAAATAATCGATAGTTTTGGTGAATCTTGTTCTGAAGTTCCATTTTCAAGTTATATGAATCAGTAAGATGTAACTTGTAATATTAGTGTTTATAATGAATCACCCTTTCAATAACTGGCAGGTAAACCCATCAAACATTTTGAGCCAGAAACATGAAAACTGATGACATGATCCATTTATATAGGTTTGAAAATGTACTTGATTTAAAATTAATTGTCTCTGCAAGTCGTAATTAAGAATCGTGTCAGGAAATAAACAGTACCATTTATACTTTTTTTCTGTTATTGATGTTGATGATCCCACTTTGCTTACTTGAAAAAATATTTTATTATTTATAATTAATTATTAATAGATCTGTTCAAGAAATATTTTAATATTGAAAGAAATTTTTAACATGGGAATATTTTCACCAACAAGTAGTAGCATGCAATATTTTAAAAAAAGTATCTTAACTGTCCCACTGGTTTCTGGAATAATTCGTGCCTCAACATGTATCATTAAGTGATAATTTCTTGTTAACTAACTCCATATTTAGTTATAAAATCCTTTGTAATTTAAGCAGCTAGCAGTTTTTTTGCATTTTTAAATAAATAATTGAATATTGCTTTGCTTTATGAATGTCTTACAGCTTTCATTTATAGAAAATGTTCTCAGTAATGTTTCAGTATTGCATTACCTATTTTGCAATCGTGTTTTAAAACAAATACTAATATAAAAATTCTAAAATAACTTCTTTCTTAATTTATAAAGTAATATTGCATATTGTTTACTGTACATTTTTCTGTGATATGTTTTTTAACTGACTTTTTGTGAAAGAATTTGTGTAAATAATTTTTTAATATTTAAAGATAGATATTAAGTAATCGATCATGTATAAATTGCACTAATAATGCTGTTAAAAACGAAATTGTTAATTTTGTTTTTGTTTATATGTGAATAATTTTCTTTGTGCATGTTACCCAATTAATAATAGATCCAATTACCTATTGCCCAATTAATTAACTAATTAGATCTGTTAGATAGATTATGCAGTTATTATCTTTTATTTGTTCTTTTGATTATTTTATTTTCTTTGTTCTTTTTGATTATTTTCTTTTAATTTTAATATAAAAGAAAATAATGGCATTGAGAGATACTGCTAAGTTTCAGAAAAAAATTGTACTTTGTCGAAGACTTCCTAAGCATTGTTGTAAGAAAAATTTGCTTAAAAGTATAAAGTATCAACAGTACTTTACCTTTGTAGAGTAAATAATAAATACTTTTAGGAATTTCATTTTAAATTTTTTTTACTGAATAACTTTTTTGTACATACAAAAATTCTAAAAGAAAATGGCTTACACTTCCAGCAGAAAATGTAATGCTGTGTTAGAAAAATTGTATTATTGGTTGATGTTTGGGGTCGGCACTCACAATTAGTGTCATTTAAAAAAAAAGAAAAAAAATGTATAATATTTATTAACATTTATATAGTAAATAATCATTGGACTTAACCTTTACTAGTTTATCATATTTAAAACAAATATAACATTATTTGTTTCTTTGGAAATAAGGCAAACTTTTTATTTTTCTATGGAAAACTTTTGTTGAAGATACTTTTAATTATATATTCATATTTACAAAAGTAGATAATTAAAAATTTGTATGTAAAATTAAAATTAGATTATTTATGAGAATATTTTCCAAAAAAATTTCATTCAAATCTTTTTGGCAGTTACAAAGATAGATGACATCTAGTTATGTTGAAGTCAGTGAATAGTTTTTTCTTACAGGTCTGTTAAAGTTTATTTTATTTTTTATAACTTTATCACAAACTTTTTATCTACATATTTGCAAAAGGTTTGCTTCAAGATTTTATCAAAATTATGAGATTATAGGTTTTTAAA
>JAAAKQ030249202.1:9092-20260 GCA_010016005.3 Zanna intricata | reverse complement strand
ATATATATACACATATTTAATTTTTAAATATATAATATTTATACAGTTCTTCATACGTACAAAATTTGTAAAAACTACAAATATGTGGTTTTTTTTGAAGGAAAATTTATTTTAAAATAATTTATATCACCTTTTTACCTATTATTTTATTAAGTTTATTGAGAGAGAATTAACATGTTTCTATTATTAATAATTTATAGTAAAATTTTCTTTTGACCCAAAATGGGATGCATCGAATACACTCATGTACTAGCGCCCTCATGAAGAGGTGCGCCCAGGTTTCAAAAATTGAAAACAGTAAAACCATTGTTACTTTTTTCATTTCATTAACAAAATCACAATATTGAACTTATCACAGTATTTGTTATTTGCATAATTCAAGTAAATTAATATTTAATGTAAATATTTAATCAAAACCATAGAAGATAAACCGTAGCTATTTACCTTAATTAATGTAATCAACGCTAGAGTTTCTGATCTACCATAGAATTTCAATTATCTCCATTATTACTTAACTAAAAATAATTGCCCTCGCTTCCATTGAGAGAGTTCGAAATACAACATTTCTTGAACCACATTTTTAATCAAATCATCTGGTATTTTTGGCAGAGATAGAGTAACCCACTAGTAAATCTGTTTCAAAAAGTTTTTTTTAAATTAACCAGATGATTAATCTTGTATTGATCATCCGGTATACTTAGCGGTGTTTACAGAGTTTGGTTTTAAATGGTCGGTTTAGGTTGAAGAATAGTTGTCGTTCTACCAGGAATACACTCCTATGATGTGAATGTCATTCCACCTGATAAGATTTTCCAGCAGTCATCATATGACCCCTAAAACTATCAATCACAAGTACGGAAAGCTTCGAAATAAACCCGACGCTACTAAACGCATTTAATCCAATCCTGTACTAATTCATTATTCAACCATCCCTTTTCTTGTGCATATACGACATTATCGGATGGAAAGTAACCACATTTTCTTTTAAAGATTACATTTGTGGGTAATTTTTTCTTGTTCGAATTATTATCAGCATCACCGAGCCACTTGGTTTCGTATCTGAACATCTTTGCATTTATACTTTAAATACTGCTGACGGTATTTCGAAAGTCCGGTCCGCATTCCCGATTTGATATAGAGAATAATCGTTCCTTTTTCATAAATCTGTCACTCAGATCTAAAACCTGATCAGTTTATCTTCGTACTCAAGTTTTAGCTGTTGTGCTATTGACATCCTTCTTTGAATAAAAATAAAAACTGTTTCGGCAAAGAAATCAGCGTAACCAGAGACTAGCTTTAAATTCATTCCTACTGTTATTCATCCCTACTGTTATTTAATCGTCGGCAATTTATAGGGTTTTCACATGAAAGATTTTCTGTAAAAATCGAGAATCTAAACCGACTTACATTCCATAAATACACTGCAGGTTATTCTTATACTCCCGAATATTACAGATTTTTTCGCCAAAATGCTGTCTTGATTTTATTTGGTACAAGAGATTCAGGACTGCTATATCAATAAAATGTTGTACCTGTAGTAGTGAGGAGCACGGAAATTGAAAATTTCCCTGCTTCTTTCCGTAAGCAGCAACACGTAGCATTTCTGCAGCAGTGAATGGAGCACATTTCTGCAACAAATGAAAGCAATCTTTTTTCCCTCATTCTGTAGCTTTACTGCACACCAAACTTTTACCCACTGAACGGTCGTTTTCACAACACTATAAAATTATCAGTAAAAATATTTTCATACGAAATAAGAATAACGTATATTTAAGAAAGATACAAAGAATAACTTCCGGTAAGTTAATAGGTCGTAGGTAAAAATTTAATTTGTAATACCGATTACTCATGGCCAAGTTTTTTTATTTTGTTTAACTGGCTGTAGGTTAGTTGTCAAAACTAAGGAGTTTGTATTATAATTCTGTACGAATTGATTAATATGTAGAAGTTTAATGATCATCTTCAATGTGAAACCTTAAAATCCATGTACGATCCGCAGGCTATTTATATATCCATCATTCGGGACAAACTGGTGTGAATGTTATTGGGTGTATGTGGTATGAAAACATTAGTGATATTTAAGATGAACCATACAGTGTTATATTTATTCTATATTATTCTCATTTTGATAATGAATTAAGTCTTGATTTACTCATCGGTTGATTCAATTAGTTGAGGAAGAATTAAAAAAAAAAAAAATAATAAATGGTAAAGATATTTGAAATAATGTGTCATAAGAGTTACTATACTATTTAGCTGTATGAATGTAGATTCTTTTATACATTGTCATACTTATTTACATAAGCCTATGTACCTTAGTCATCTATATACGGTGCTTAGTTTAATACGTGTTTTCTTTTTCTTCTTTTTGCTTGCTTCTTAGGAAGTGGTGACGAATTTTCAAGTTTATTATTTAATGTATCTTTTAACTGAAAAATTCTTGTAATTATTGATGACTCAGTTATATACCATATGTATATAAAAAACTGATCTTTGCTCCATTGATGAATCATCTCTGTCTTTTAACATTATCTAACTATCTTTGTTTCTTTCCCCTTCCAGTTATTTTACGGTTCTTCCGTCTCTTTTTAACACGTTATTCTTTACTACTTGTACTCATAATTTCATTCAGTAATCTACTCTGTGGTGAATCGTCATCTTTCTCTTTTTATTTCCTTCTATTACGTACTACATTACGTTTACAAATTAATGGTGACTTACCGCTTAAGTATTTACGAATATCGTTGGTCTTGGCCGGTTATACCTCACGCTTTTCATTCATAAAATTATATAGATACTATTAATTTCCTTGTACAGTATTAATGTGGAAATTCCAATTTAATCGTATTCATTCATAGCTATTTACGGATTGTATTTTAGGTCTGTTTATTTATATTCTGTTACGAAATAAGAATAGTGTATTTATTATTTCTAGTTTTTAATTGGTTTCTCTTAAAAAGCGCGCGTGCGCATACATTCACACGCACAGAACAATTTTTTTATTATTCTTGACTGATAACTAAAAATTTATATTTTTTGGAAATTCATAAACAGCTGTTGTACCATTCATATTTTGTTATTAATATAGTTGATTATATTAGAAATATTCTAAAGTATCTATAAACATAAGTTATAAACATTTAATACAAACCATCTTAAAGTATCTAGAGTTGTATGCATGAATTATAGTTTGCAATATCTGTTTTAATGGAAACTCTGGATACGATTAAACATTGTTATGGTGATGATCAACTGTTGGCGGGTCTTACCGTAGCAACACGACTCCTGTTAACTAATCCACGCTTACGATCCTGTCATTTCAGGACAATTCTTTTAAACTCTACATTTCTTATTATCATCATCTAATTTTCGATTTATTATTTTTAAAAAGTACTGTTTTTTCAATAAGTTCATTCATTGAAATTTACTTACGGTAAAATAGCCAAAATGTATCAAGTGTTTTAAATTTCATTTCCATGAATATATATATATATATATCTTATTTCAGTATTTACGAAGTATATTAATTGTTTAAAAATTACTTGATTGTTCTTAACATAAATTATGATCGGAAAAGTCTCATTTACAGCTTTATTTTATTTTATTGATTTAAATGATTATACATATAATTTAATAAAATAACATTTTTATTCTCCAGAAAATAATTTTATTAATAAATAGGAGGCCAATAAAATCAATATTTACCTTTAAATTATTTATTTTCTGAACCAGTAGACATATTTTCATCCTTTTTTAGCCACTGAAGATATCAATAAATTTATATTTACGGGATAATTTAAATGGGGAAGATAATATAGATGAAATTGTAAGTGAATAAATAAATGCTATTAATATTCTTACTAACATCTTATTGAATTCTAGATTAGTTTATTTAGTAGTTGTTTTGGTGATACTAATTATCAGTTAGATGGATAATGAAGAATTTGTAATATTTTTATCAGTTTAATAAGTGTGAGCCTAGTTGTTTTTTTATATATGTACGTTTTTTTTTCTAAAAGGTAAGGTAGTTATTAAAAAAGCAGCTCTTGGATTTAAATGCCAGCAATCTGTTTATGAAAAAAGATCCGGAAAAGTTATGCAACTCTGGTTACCGAGTTGTTTGCCCTCGACAGACTGTTATTTAAGAAAAATGAAGTAGAACATTAAAGTGTGCAAGAAAAAAATTTCTGTAAAAAGTATTTTTTTCTACCTTTTAAAAAAGAATCGAGATACGAGCCTTACAAAATCTCCTCACCCCTATCGACCAAAAATATCCAAAATTAATGGCATTAATGACTCATATTCATTTCGTATAAAAATCGTTTAACCAAGTCTGAAGATATCAGGCAAAACGACAATAGAAAAAAACATATAATTAGGCTTTTTAACCCCCATCCCTGAATGAAATCATCCAAATGCATAACCAAAGTGGTAAGCCAATGTAAAGATTAGTACCTTATGATTAGATCCTTACCCAATGTAAGGATTATCTAATTGGTACAAGAATGTGACTTTGAATCTAGAAACGACAAAAAGAAAAAAGTATGTTTTACCTGATACTTTTATGGGGGTTTGAATAAAACCAAACACCAGTATTAGAAACTATCTTAACTACCTAAAGGGCATTAAATTATGTAAAAAAATGTACGTTTATTTTATTAAAAATGTTGAGTTACCGGGACCTGTAAGGTCGGTATCTCTATGATCTCGTCACCGATTGCAATCAAAATTGAACGGCATCAGTGCTCCTAATACAGAAATCATTGTGCCAGATTTGATTAGCTCATTTAATCTACAGATACCAAATATAAAAATACATACATCCTTTCCAGATTTTTCAATTCTTACAATTATGTTTTTTTTAATAAGAGGGTCAGATTGAATTATGAGAGAATCATGATATGAATAGTCAAGATCTGAAAAAATTCGTCAAGAAAAATTTGAATTTATTAGAATGTTTTTTATAGTATATTGTTCAGGTATACAACATAGCTATATAGCAAGAAACAATATAACAATATAGACGGGAAAGAAAAAAATGATTATACTCGTATGTTGCACTGGGAATGGTTTTTTTAATACCTGTTAACAGATTAAAGATTTAATAACATAAAACAGAAATCCTAACAATTTTTTTTTATACCGATCTTGCCATTTGTAAAAATACTTTTCTTTTACAATTTATCCATTAAAGATTCAATTTATAAAAAAAGTCATTGATTAAAATTAAAAACTTGAACAATAGAAATTAAAACAAGAATATCAAGAAGTAGCAAGCATTTAATAAGAAGGGAAGAATGCTGTGTAGAAATTTTTAATTAGCGTTAGTGAAGAGATTAATGAAATGTTTTATTTGAAGTTTGATGTTCTACGGAGCTGAAACGTGGACGATGAGAAAGGCATAGAAAACTAATTGAGGCTTTTGAGATATGGGTGTGGTGTAGAGTAATAAATGTAAGATGACAAGACCATGTAACAAATGAGGAAGTATTAACAGAAATCGGAGGGAACAGAAAAATGCTAAATGTGATTGAATGTAGGAAAAGAAAATGGCTAAAATATTGTATGAGAAGATGGTGTTTATTAGTAGATGCAATAGAAGGCTTCGTGAATGGAAAGAAATAAGAGATTTGAAATGATGGATGGGATTATAGAAAGGGGAAAATATGTTGAAACAAAGAGGTTAGCAAAGGATCGAACAAGATGGAGAGCAGCATCCTATGATAGGACCTTTTTTATTTATGCCCTTCTACCTCGGACCGGACCAGCAACTAAGCAGAACTCAGTCCTGAGAAGTGTCCTTAGCCTCTAACGGGCCTTCCCGCATACTGGCTGTATGTCAGGCATGGCAGGTCGGCCGGCCGTGTCAAGATATTTTTTTTTTGCGCCTGCCACTCACATCAGGGGTGAGGTGTACCGGATCCGGTTATATCATTCCCGGGCCCCACCCCCTCAACCGGGTCTCGGTCTTTCGTACTCCCAATTGTCCACTGAAATGGGGATATACACACGAGTACAGGTACCCCCCCACCGGTTCGGGTCTTTTCCCAAATTTTATATATATATACATTTTTTTCGTAGGTTCAGCCCTCTCTCCATACTACAAAATCGCGCTCTTTCCTTTGCAAAATCTCCGTTAAGAGTTCTTCCACAGCTTTCCAGTTATTTTAGTTTGACAGCATGGGGGCCACGATGTTATCTAGCTACACCCAGCCCAAATTCTTATTGAATTTTATCCTCCAATTTCAAGCACTCAAAAAATGTATGTAGGGGTATACCATATTCTCCACAGTAAATACACTCGGTGAATTCGTGCCTCCTAAAGCCGTGTAAGTAAACTCCAAACTCTCCGTGACCGGAAAGCAGCTGGCAGACGTAATAATTCAAGTCCTCATGACCCCTTCCCAGCCATGGATCTAGGTCTCTAATTAAGTGCCAGGTCCATCTTCCTCTGCTGCCATGGCACATGCTTTATGGCACTAACACATAAGTGCTGCCATTCTTGCAGCAGCATAGCTCGTGCTTCTCGTCTTTCCATGCCTTCATATCTCCTTAGGCATTCTTGAACCTGTAAGCGGGCTGGTGGGATTCCTGCTAACACTCCAACCGCCATTATGGACACCGTTCTATATGCACTTTTAATCTTTATTTCAGCCTTTCGTAGCAAGGAAGTCATTCTTCTTTTTTCTTTTTTTTTTTACATTACAAATGCACGTATCCATGCTGGGATCGCATAATACAGAATGGAAGATGCAGATGACACAATAATCTTCTCTTTGCGGTACGTCTTCCCCACTTGCTTCCCCATCAAACGTCCAAGCGTATTTATCGCTTTCTCAGCTTTGTGTATGGTTTCCTCCACGTGTCTAGTGAAATTGTGCGCTTGAGAATACTATACCCCTAAATATTTCATTAAGTTTCAGCTCTAACTATGAAATTGTTAACCTGGATACTTAAAGGGCGAATTCGCCTCCTTCCTATGATCGCAATTAGTTTGGTTTTCTCAGGCGCTAGATCAAAGCCTTGTTCCCTCAGCCAACAACTAATTCTTCTCACTGTAAAATTCGGCTTTCTAGTGACTTTCTCTTCAGTGCGCCCGGAGATCAGGGCCGCCAGGTTATCCGCATAAGGTATAAGTAGCACATCTTCACCAAACTCTAACCGGAGAAGCTCATCGTAAACGATTGAGCATTGAACTTATTGTGGACCCCTGCTGCACACTGCCTTTCATGTGGAAACTATAATCACCCTCTTCAGTGTCCGATTTATAGTTCCCTGTTCCCGGAACTCCCTTATAGCCACTCTAAGATACGCACTTATGTTTCTCTTCTAACACCTTCATCCAGGGGATGCAATTAAACGCATTGCGGACATCCAGGAGGACCATCAGCGATATCCTTCTGGTCCTTTAGGTATCCGCTCTAATCTCCTCGATCCATCTATTGAGTAACGTATCCACTGTGAATTTTTTCTTAACGAACCCATATTAAGTTACGCCAGTCCACGATTTTCCATTAGTTCTAACCAAAGGCGCTCGGCTATGAGTTCTCATATACTTTGCTTAAAGTAGGCAGAAAACATATGGGTCTGAAGGATTGTGCCCTTCCAGCCTGTGGAACTTTTAGAATCAAAATTACCTTCCTCTTTTCCATGATGTTGGAAAATTTTTATCCGCGAATGCCTTATTGATTGCGTCTAGGATCAACCACGGATACTGTCTTGCCAGGCTTTCAGAAAAGAACTAGAGACCCTGTCCGGTCCAGGACTCTTAAAGCTGCTGATGGTACTTATCGCTTGATTAAACTCCAACACACTAAAGTAGCGCCTCTCATTATTGTGTATGGGAACATACTCAGGATCTTCTGTCAGGAACAGGGTTTCAATTGTTTGTTTCACTTGATCACGAGCTAACCGCAGGAGAGGGGCACTAAACCTTTTCATCAACACCCGGTACGCTCTTCCTCAACGGATCATCATTCAAGAGTTCAACTTACTTTCTCCAACACTTTCTCTTGGATGACTTGATTTCGGCGGTATACTGCTTTCTGGTTTCTCTATAAGCAATTTCACCATCCTGCAGTCTTTCAGGTGGTTTCTTCTTTGTCTCTGAAGCCGTCGCCTTGCATCTGTGTAGCCCGGCGGAGCGTCTCAATATCTCTAGTCCCAATAAACCTTATGCTTGTTATCCCTTAATCGAGGTCTCAATCTGTCGTTCTCTTCAGATAATACTGTGAGGAATTCTTCTGGTGACCAGTCTTGTATTTCCATCATTCTCTCCGCCACATGATCAGCAAACAATTTAAGTTGTACATTGTTGGATTTCCAGTTATATATTCTTGTTGGATGCTCTGGGATGTTGAAGCCTATCTGATATAAGACACCCTTGTGGTTGCTCAATAGACCCTTTTCCAGTAATTTACCTGTACAATACATCTTTAGGTAATTGTAGTAACATCTATTACTGATTCAACTCCATGTCCCGTGAACATCGCAGCGCCAGGGGTGTTAGTGTAATTAGGTCAAAAGACCTAATTGCAGAACACTGTATACACATCTGGCCTAACACTAGAGCACTGTAGAACACCTGGCCTAATTGCAGAATACTATAAATGAATGAATAATAACCCTTTTCCAAATTTCACATTGGGAGTTCATCCAGTGTTCTATTGAAAAGGAATTTTTTTAAATTTATCTACAGGGAATATATTTTAGGAAAAAGAATAACATAAAATATTTCGTAAAATACTTTTAGAATTTTGGACCGATTGTTCCATTTCAGAGTAGTGCTCTGAGGAACGCCTGATATTTCCTATTTCATTACGTTGTGTGTTACTGTCCTTTTTTTTTTTTGCTCAACCTCCGCAACCACCATTAAGGTATATCTTCAAAAGATGAGATGAATGAATTGTAGCATGTGTGAAAAATGCTAAGCCAGACCGGGATTCGAACCCGGGACCTCCGGATGAAAGGCCGAGACGTTACCACTCGCGCCACGGAGGCCGGCAATGTTACTGTCCTAACTTTGGTATACATCACATTTCTATATGAATTTCTAAGTTAAGGAAAATCAAACAGATTGAATGAGTAGTTTGGGTTACCGTTCATTAAAAGTATATCCTGCAGCAATCTTCTGGTAAATTGGTGTCAGGACGAGCATATGGTACTAAAATCTTGACTAATTTATCCCACTTAAGTTCAGAAAAACCGGAAATAATGGGCGTAAAAGATGAAAATATACTCATATTTCCAAGTTTACGTACGCGGGCGTTGTATATTTAGTATTTCAACCAGGTGTTTGCAGGCGAGATGTTATGTAACGTATTATTATTTCATGGAGTCCTATCCTGTAATTTTTAATAACAAATACTTTTTTGTTTGTTTGGTAAACGTATTAATTACGTAGGTACGTTATTGAATGGCTATTGTAGGGATAGATCAAGTATGTGTTTACGACCTTGTTTTTTTTTCTTTTCTTCTCTTTACGTGTGCATGTGTGCGTAAAATATTTCAAGTTAACACAATTTTTTTTTTGCCATGTATATGTTGTGCTATATGTATTCTATTCATTGCAGCTTTCTTGCGGGTGTGGTTTAACTCACACCCTCTGCCGCCCACATTCATATAGAATGATCTCCATCTCTTCTATATTATACTTAACATGTATCATTTTATCTCTGTCATTCCATCTCTCCTCTCCTTTTTTCCTCTATACTACACTTAATCTTTCTCTTTTCGTTGCCATGTTATCTATCTTTATCCTTCTTTTTCCGGATGATTATTCTCACTTTTCTAGAAAATCCACAATAGTAATAATAATGATAGTTGCAACGTCATTAATGATGCGTTTAATCCATTACGTATTTATTGCATACGTCATGATAGAATGGACATCACGTTTTAATTATAGGCTTCTGTGTTTCTTATATATACTTTATATATATTTCTATGTTGAAAGATATCACTATCATTTTATTCTGTGACGCGTAGCGAGTGAAGTACTTTTACATAAATTATCTATGTCTTCATTTTATAGCATTGCTTTATTTATATACGTATTTATTTCCATTGTGTTAAATACATTTAGTGAGCGTTAATGAGGGATATTCATTTTAATTTAGTTAAATGTCAAGTGTTATCGAAAATAAATTAATATTAATTTGAAATTCCTTTTGGTAAGTTATAATTATTTTAATAATTAATTTTTATAATAATTATAAATATGTTATAGTTTATACCAATGCATTTATTGGATAGAATTTTACCCAGTATGTTGTCAATTAAAAATTAGATTAGTTGTCAAATTTCACGTTGTTCCACGGCTTTGTATTTTAGTACTAATTCTAATGATATATATTAAATTATCTATAAGAAAACTACATTCAATGTTGAATTCAATTTCGTTGATAAATGCGAACTGGTTTGTTAAATATGTTATTGAACTTGATATTTCATTCCTAATGTTTGGGTGGAAGCGAGAATTTTGAGGACTATTTGCGTACAAACCGTAAATCCACCCGTTTTTGTTGCGATTTCAAAATAGTTTTAAATGCCACCCTTCCATTATTTTTAAAAATACGATCTAAATGTAATAACATTTTTTCTACTTCATATTTTAATTTATATTATCTTTATTAAGCTATTTATTGCAGTTTCTATTTACGTAATAAAAATAGATATTACACAAATAAATATGAATAAAATAAACATCAAGTTATGTACCACCAACACGCCTGGATGAGAGTTAAATGTTTATTATAGCCAAATTATACGTAAAGAACAATTTCACCTAAATACTATAATTTTTTTCTTTTATTAAATTAATATTCATTTAAGGAACTGTATTTCAAACGATCCCTTGCTGATTGTAAGCGTTTTATATAACTCATTGTTTCATAACACAATAAAGAATAACATTAATTTATTACTTTACACTCTTTGTCACAATCTTTCTTATGCACTAACAAATATTAAAATAACTAATGTACAAGAGATACCGTATGCTGAGATTAAGTTTCAAGAGAAGAGGTTTCTCTAAAGCGAAGTTTCATTTCTCTCAAAGTAATGATGTTCGTTATATAATCAGTCTTTGTAGTAAATACAGTGAAAGCATCGCTGGTAACAAAGAATATAATTTCCAGTCGTTTGAGTAGTATGCTGATATGTGTAAC
>JAAAKQ030249191.1:0-10961 GCA_010016005.3 Zanna intricata | reverse complement strand
ATGCCTGACCGGGATTCAAACCCGGGACCTCCGGAATGAAAGACCGAGACGCTACCACTCGGCCACGGAGGCCGGCAAATTTTTTTTTTATGGAGGAGATAAAGTTCATTGATTCTTTTCCACATTAATTTTCATAAGATTTAAAATCTAAAATTGACTATTTTATTTTATAATATGAATTACGATATGAAAAAATGTCAAAAGTGAAAGTCTAGCATCAAATTTACAAGAGAAAAAAGCCATATAATTTATAAAACAAATAAAAGGCAGAAAGACCACAAATAGCTCTGTGTTGTATTTTTCCTTTTTGTACTACAAAATGTTTTTTCCCTTGTAACTATATTTTTCCATGTAACTGTACTGGTATAAATGTAATGAGATTATTACATTAAAATATATAAAACTTATTAAACTTTTTAAAACTTTAAAAAAACTGAATATCTTTTCAGAAAGATATAAAATTTCAAAACTAGTGAAAGCTCTTTTTTCAAATGCCTCTTTTTCTCTAAGTAGTTTTAGCTCGATTTAACCATAAATTATTTAAACATTTATTAAAATTGATTTAAGTCATTATGGTATAAAATTACTATCTAAAAATAATCACTAGTACATATATTCAAAATTTTATATTACAGGCTCTGCTTATATGCTGCAGAGGTTTTTTTGGGGGAGAGAGTAAAGTTTATTGATTCCTTTCCACATAATTTCTTTAAGAAATATGTTTTTTGAAAGAGGTTTTTTTTAGTTACTGAGATTCTAAATAAGTAATTTATTATTACATTAATAAGTATTAATAAACCGTGTATATAAGAAAAAAAAAATACTGTAGCGAATGCATTACTAAAAATAAAAACTTATATTATATTTAATTAAAAAAAAATGAATTACGTTTTATTGGTAAAAAATAGCAATAAAAATTATTACTTTAATAAGTATTAATAAAGCGTGTATATAAGAAAAAAAAATACTGTAGCGAATGCATTACTAAAAATAAAAACCTATATTAGATTAAATTAAAAAAAAATGAATTACGTTTTATTGGTAAAAAATAGCAATAAAAATTTTTAAATAAAATCAAAAATTCCTATATTTTTAATTAAAAAAATTTGTAATAACATTAAATAATTGCAGAACGGTATTATAAAGTAATTTTTTTTAATCGTTATATTTTAATAATTTGTAATATTTGTCTATTATAGGTTAATGCAAATTAGTATAGAATAATGATTTATATGGAATAAATGGTAAAATTATTTTATTGAAAAGATAATACAAGAAAGTGGACCAACGCGCGAAATTTAAATATGTTTGTTCCTAATAAATAGCAAAAAAATGACCAACTATTAACAGTTTGTCAGCGAATAGGTATTAAAATACGGATGTTTTTTAATGGGGAATCTTGCATTTTTGTAGAAATACTGGAATAATACTTTAGGAAACAAGATACTGTTTCAATATTAACTTAGGTTTTGAGCCAGAATAGTATTAATATTAGAATTCAGGATGTTAATACATTATATTTTTTCGTATAAAAATTTCGTTTATTCAATTTATTTCAACGAGTATATTAATTATATAATTTCAAGTGCTTTTGGAAAGTTACTTAAAATAAGTATAATTTTTATTTGTATATTGAACATTTTTATTCTCTCTTTAAAAAAATTAAAATTAATTTTAATTAATCTAATTAAAATTAGTATTTCCATAAAATTTATAGAAAATATGATTAAATATATCAACTGTCTATTTAATTTAAATTTATAAACCATATTAAAATCTCTCATTTAAGCAATAAGATATTTTATGTTATGTAAAAATAAATACAGAGCAATATATTGTTGAGATGGTTGATATTTATATAGTTTGGTTGGATTTTGTGTGTATTTGTGTACATATATATATATATATGTATTATACTGGCTCATGGAGTAATATATCTTTATATAGAGAGAGTTACCACAAACAGAAAATAAGGTATCACGTAATGGGATTTATAAACAGAGTGGGGTACAAGTACTCGGTTTTATGCCTCGTAGAATACTTTATGTTTCATAAAATGTTTAATTCAGTCTCTTTACATTGAAATGGAACATTTGTAACCAAACATTGTATTTTGTATTTTTGTTGCTTAAATAGAGTGAAATAAAATTGTCTAAAATTGCTTAGTTTACACGTATATACATATACACCAATATAAAAATATGTGTATGTATGTAATTTATTAAAAAATAAAGAACATAAAATTCTATACCACTGTATTAAAAATTTATTTTCTGTCTTTCAGGGAGTATTTAATTTTATTTATTAGGTAAAATTACAATTTTATTTATTTAATTATCTTCAAATAATTCAACTTTTGACTGGTTTATTTTTTCCGTATAATTTTACAGAATTATATATACCTAATATGATAACCCATTCTTCTTCTTCTTCTTACATTTCAATGTCAAATTATAATTTAAAAAAAAAATACAAATGATTTACAAAGATTTATAATTTCCAAATTTTTTTTAGGATGATAAATATATTTTTTTATGAACATTATATTAGATTAGATTTTGTGTTCTGTAAATTTAATTTAACTATACATTAAAAGTAAATGAAATATATTGAATTTTGTATTTATAATATTACTTGCACTACCTTGGATCTCTCTCTCTCTCATTACTGTTTAGTCTCCGAAACAGCCGTAATGTATCACTTAAGAGGATGAATGAGGATGATGTGTTTAAATATAAATTAATGTATGTAAATATAAATAACTAGTCTTGGACAGTCTCGGGTCGACTATTTCTGAGATCTATGGTTATTTGAAACCCAACCACTAAAAAAAACCGGTATCCACGATCTAATATTTGATTCCGTATAAAAGTAATTGGACTATGTTGGATCTACATTTGATTAAGTTTTTATTAAAAAAAAGAAAGTGATCAATTTGTTATTACATTTTATCTCGGGTACTAAAAAAAAAGCTTTGGAATTAATTTTCATTTCTTTAATTTGATTTAACCTAATTTCTATACGATAAATAATGATATGTTTTAAAAGCTAATGTAAAATAGTTCAATAAGGTGGCTTAATTCTAAATCAAATATAAACAAATTAGAACAAAAAACTGTAACTTACGATATTTAAAAAAAATAAGATTGTGGGTTTTTAATTTCTCATCCCCTTTCACTGCTGTGATAGCACAAAATAGGATACTCTTGGATGGAATTTAAAGGGCAAACAACCAGAATGATTATCATCCTCCATAAATCAGAAATTAACAATAGTTTTTAATTTTACCTGAATCTCTAAAAGAGAAAATAGAGTAAAACTCATCTTTTGAAATTTTGTACCTGATTGTATTAAAAGTATATCGTAAAGAAACTTCAGTGAAATTTTTTTTTATCAGATACGGCTGTAATTTCTTTAAAAAAATCTTGAAATAGCGAAAATATTACACATTTTGTAACTTGCTTTCAGGATATGTAATTGTGAGCTTTTTATATTTTGGTTATGGCATTAAAAGTTTGTTAAGCAGCAGTTCCAGGGATTAATTAGATACGTTAATTATTTTTTGAACATATATATTCTAGAAACTTCAAAAAATCTTGCGCTTAAGTTTTTCCTTCTTGTCGGTTTTTTTTTTATTTTTAGCACAGTCTAATTCTCTTCTCCACTTAATAATAAAAAGACTGTTTCAAAGGGATTTTGATGAATTATTTAATTTTATTAACGAGATGTGGCTTTGTGTTTTTAAATAAATTAAAAGTTAGCTGAACCAAGCTATTTTTAGTCATAAGATATTTATGTAATACCGAAATTATAAACAACAGTACAGCTGCTGCATAGAAACTTCTGTTAGATGAGTTACTTTGAGGGATGAGGGTGAAAATCATTGGTGACAATGACTGGATGTGGTTGGATTATTAGTGGAAATGAAAGAGTCAATGTCAATAATTAAACTCGCGATTGAGGTGTTATTAAAAGGAAGCGCCAGTTACCGTTTTGAAACATTAATAATGATTGATCACTGAAATATACGGTGGCTTCCCTTCCTCTCCCATATCTCTCTCTTTATGTCATGTATATCTATATGTATGTATATATATAACTCGATCAGACATGTTTTGTTCCCGATACTCCACAAAACAAAACCCCTCAAAACGCCAACTCGTTAACTGAATGACATCTATGTATCTAAACTTCACGTATCAATCTCTGCATTAATGCCTCAATTTAATTCTCATGAAAAATTAAACCTTGAACTAGGATCTGTTTTTACCAGTCTATATTATTTTTAAATAGATTAAAGACTTCATGAGATAATGAAATTCTAATTATCTATATCATTTTAGTTATTATTTTATTGTCAGACTTTTTCAAAAATTGATTTAAAAAAAATATAAACTGGAAATGTTTTCAATTTATACTTTTTAAAATATAAACTGGAAATGTTTTTCAATTTGCTATTTAAAGTCTAAAATGTTGCTATTATTATTTTTCTTTATTACAAAGTTGAAACTATGTTCTTTTATCCTCCACGAAAACATAAATTTTTTTTTCATGTGATTTAAGTTATATTTTAAGTTGCAATTCTATTAAAATAAGAAAGTTGAAAGTAGTGAGGATTTCAACAATTGAGCCCTCTCAACATATTTTTCAGGGTGAAAAACTCCGCGGATTTAAGTTAAATTTACTTTATTATATTTGGAATTAATTAAATGTATATATTTGACTAAAAAGTATAAATAAAGTCTAAAGTTTTTTTTACCTGTTTATGTAACTCAACGGGAACCGTGTACAACCCTGCCGACGATAAATTGATTATTTACCTTATCCCACACACTGGCGAGAATGTCTATAGGAATCGCTTGTATTATTCTTTGGCGCAGGTGATCAGAGATTGGATTTTGTTTAGGTATACATTTCTTTTATCATCGGTTATTAACACACCCAATGGCGTTAAATTGGGATTTTTCGGTGGCCAAGCGATGGAAGTCACGCCAGGCCGCAGAGGCTTCCTCTGCCTGTCGAGCCATTCGTTGAGCGCGGTCCGTTCAAATTCTGCATGATGTGATGCTCAATCCTGATGGAACGTCAGATCTTTCATTTTTTAAATCTGTGGAACACGTAGTTCTTTAATATGTCCTGCTACACTACTGCCGTAAAGTCTGCTCGTTGCGAAGAAATTTGATATGTACTTACTTGGACGGTTGCGGGCGAATTCCACCAATTCGAGTAAATTTTCTGATTTTCGTACTCGACAGTTATGACGATTCACGATTACATGAGTATGAAATGTTAATTCTTCAGAAAATTAAATGCGTTCAAATAGTTTTCATCAGTAGGAATGAAGCTTAACATGGTTGTTACAAATTAAACTTCTTGTTGCTTATCGTTAGTTTAAATTTCATGGAGGATCTGCAGTTTATAAGCATTGTATTTCAATCGCTTACTAGTAACATCATGAACAGGGCTTTTAGAAATACTTAGTTGACGATTAACTATTAAGAATCCGTTAGAGATCATTAACCGTTAATGAACTGAACATTTTGGACTCCGTTGGCATTCTTTGTGAAAAAAAGAATTTGTAAATTAAAACTTAATTTGTTGTCACTTCATTATTACGTTGAGTACTACTCTATACTCAGTTACAGGGTTGAGTAAAACCCTGTTGAGTACTGCAAAATTAAGACTTTATTCGTTTCCGAAACTCCAGAGTTACTTTTCAGGCACCAGGGTCCTATTTTATTATATTTACAACCGTACTGAAAATTTTTACCATCCTTTTACATGTTAAAAAAAAAGGAAGTAAAATCATTTTTAAACAAACACGTTGCAGAGTACTTAATACAGGATCATTGTTATGAAAAAATGATGATGAGCATTGGAATTTCTTTCAGTTAGAAAATTTAAGTACGTCAAATGAAGCCTATCTATCAGTTCTCTAAAAGATGAGACGAAGTGTGTGGATCTAGATTGATACTCTTCTTCTATTCTCTCGCTAAAGATAAGCAAGCGGTTAAGAAAAACAATGAGCTGAAATACTATTTATCAATTTGAATTTTCGGAATTTAATGAGTCTATTTCATCCATAAACTACCATAACTAACGGTCTTGAGTACTTAGTCACCATGATGACGTATCGTAGTGATTGCACCCATCTGATAAACTGATGTTTATAGAGGTTTATTGTGGTCGTTTATTTTGTCAATCGTTCATTTGTAATTTTTGTATTCACGACTGATTTTTTTCCTTTAAAAAAAAAGTTTAAAAATCTCTAGTCGGTAAAAAATTTTAGTTTAAATAGAGTGTAATCATATAGGTTAAAAGAGTCTTATCTCAATCCGAGCCAGGTTCGGTTTACAAGGTTGTATGCCAAAATTATGTGTTCTTTGTTTACAATCAATGTTGATTATATTGATATAATGTTATAATAAATATTGATTATAAACATAATTTACTCTATATTTAAAATCTTATGTTAGGGAAGATATTCAAATATACGAGTACGTATAGTATTAGTTTTTAGAACAAATATATGTTATGGTAATTTGGGCAGGCAGTTTTTTAAATATCTCGCAAACTACTTGGCTATGAAAAACAAGAACACTTTTCTAACGTAGATTCTTTTATACACTTCAAGATTAAGCTTCCTTCCTGATTAAGAGAATTTAGTTAATTAACATTTGTATATAACTTAGTTTAAACTGTGCAGATACATTGATATTTTTCGAGGCAGGCATCTAGAAAAAAAAGAGAGAAAATTTAGAAAGCGACGAGTTACTCACGAAATATTAGTACTGTTATGAAGTAGAAATTAAAAAATAAATAAAAATTCTAAAAAAATACAACAAAAAATACAAGCAAAAAACGTAAAATTGTTTATGCAGCTAAATAAAAGTAAAAACTATAGATCAGTTTTACAGTATGGAACAATCAAATAAACTTTTTCTGACAGATGTTCTAATTCATTAACAGAAATAAATTTCAACAATGATATTAATATTAGAAAATACACTATTATGAATTTTTAATATAATTCACGTTAGAAAAGGTAAATATAGTAAATTCTGTGACGTCAATATGTAAGCAGGATTCATGCTCGCATATCTCTCAAAGATCCGTTCTACATGCAGCTAGGTTGAGAGGTTTTTTCTAATTTTGAAAAAAAAAAGAAAAAAGCAATTGCAAGAAACACATATGGACGCGACAATGACATAATGAAATCACATTTACACAAAAAATACATTACTTAAAAAAAAAAAAAAAAAGACACAATTGCAAGAAACACATATGGACGCGACAGTGACGTAATGAAATCACATTTACACAAAAAATACATTACTTAAAAAATAAATTTCTACACAAAACTACTAATAGACAAAAACACACATTCACAATTATAACTAATAATAATTTATTCTTTGGAACACATTTATTCCTACACGAAACCACAATTACACTTAAACACGGGATTACTACGCAAAAATAGAAACAACAAACATTACACCAACATATAAACATAACCATATCTTAATTAAATTCACATTTTTACCAAAATTGGCTTAAAAAAAAATGTGTGAGGCTGTAAGTGGTGAGTATGGATGAGCTGTATTGCCTGATATCTTTGTGTTGTTTGTTTGTGCTTGGAATTGAATTGTTGCAGGTTCCTGCTCCAGAAGACCTAGTGAAGAGCTCCGAGTCCTGTCGGAACGTTCCCTCCCCGAGATTGCGTTATGCTTAGTTGCGGGTCCGGTCTCGGGGGGGGGGATGAGTTCGCTGAAGAGGGAGGTTTAGTCGGTAGGGAGCAGGTCATATTATGCCTAGTAACATCTTGGCAGAGCCTGTTTCTAGTTACTAGCCTGGGGCGAGTAGCGTCCCGGGTCCGGGTCCGAGACACCCTAGGTGGCGTGCGTAAATGGCATTCCTTTACCTCAGGAAAAAAAAAGTTGATAGAACAGTCACCATAAATGTTTTTATTTGCCAAACCAATTTATTAATTGAAAAAAAGTGAAAATCAGAATTTGTATCACTCGGACAGAAAAAAAATTTGTTAATGGTGTTTTTTTTTTTTTTCGTAAATAATAGGTTTTAATCTGCGCTTTTTCATTAACTAGTGAACTCATGGTTAAGAACAAGCTAGTATATGTTATTAGTGAATTATGATTAACATAAATCATATTATTCTTTACGATGTATTAAATACGTTACAGATAAATTTAGATTTTATAACCCGATCTTAAAACTTCAAACGAATACGAAAGTTTAAAAAATACAGTTAACTTTTTACTAAATCAGTTATATAAGTTGAATAAACGTGAAACTTTTTTTTTTATGTTTTGATTTAGGTAATTAAATTTAATTGCATTTTTTTATGTTAACCTTTTTGGGGTAATTGCAAAAATTAAAAACAATAAGATATCTTAAATAATATTTTTTTTAAAAGGTGACTGGAATCTTTCTTAATTATTCCTTAATATTTTTCATTGCATAGAAAATAAATTTTTAATTTATTTCGTTCGGTGATAATTATTGTTTTTCAAGATTTATTTTTCGCTCCTGTTGATTTTAATTGGGCGTACAATAATAGTTTTAAAGTAGGGAGTTTTCATTTCAATGCTACAGAAAATTGGATCTAAGGTAGGTATTTTTTTTTCTATGTCTGTATAAAGCTGGAATAAGACTGAACAAGCCAAGCGAGAGCCAGGCAGTAAGAATAAGAATAGAGAAGGTGTTATTCAGATGTTGTGGAAAGAGGCGTTGAGTTCCTACAACCAAGAAAGGATTTTCCCGCAAGCGCCTTAGCTTTGCATTTTCCATTGCCTTTTGGTCGGCGAGAAATTTCATTTCCTCAAGCGGTTTTCAACGTACTTATGCATTTTATGAATTATTTACCACCGCGTCTCGTTGAACATTTAACGCATTTAAATGTAAATATCCTTCCTTCTTCTCTTGTTTAGGTTGTAGGATGGGGATATGTAGTGAATGTGTTTTGCTTTACCAGTAATGAGGGTGGAGCGATTATTTCCGTTATGCTTAGACCTGAACTCGTATCGGTATTTCAGCCACGTATTCCGTTTGCTTATCTTTATGTAATTTAAGATGCGAGGCGTCTGTTGTTGACAAACGTCTAATTATAATTATTATTATTATTATAATTATTATTATTATTATTAAAGCAGGTAATTGGTCTTCTTCAATATATTAGCTTTACAAGCCAGGTGTCACTAATTTAAATACTAGAACAGTTTGTAATCTACACCGAAATTAACTTTAATTTCTGGTTCGAAATCTGGATAACTAGATTCTTTTTCACTCCAATGTAAAAATTATTTTTATCTCAAAGAAGTATATTGTTTTAGTTGGGTAAAGTCTATAATTATTAATAAATACTGCTGTTTATAAAAATGATAAATTATTAAGTTAAAGTTATTTTGATCAGCTCAATTTTTTTTTAATTTGTAAATTTTAACTATTATAAAAATTAATTCATATAAATCAATTTAAGTGAGCTTTTAATTTATTTGTTACCTTGATAAAGATATTTTTTCATCTAGTCATTAAAAGTTTAATTTTTAACCGATCAAAGATAACATTAGTAAACGAAGCAATTGTTACTTGAATAAATATGCTTGTTGTTAGGTCATTTCGTAGTTCTGTTAAGACGTTCTCAGTAAATCCTAATCCTAATCCTCTTTCTTTTTCTTTTTTAGCCTCCGGAACTACCGTAAGGTATTATTTTAGAGGATGAACGAGAATTATATGTATGAATGTGAATGAAGTGTACAACCATCAGGTCGACCACTGCTGAAAGTGTGGTTAATTGAAACCAACCACCAAGAACACCGGTATCCACGATCTAGTATTGAAAACCGTATAAAAACTACCTTTACTAGGATTTGAACCTTAAAACTCTCGACTTCGAAATCAGCTGATTTGCAATATCTCGTTAACCACTAGACCAGCCCGTTAGGCAATCAGTAGGCAGCCCGGTGGGTAATTCTAATCCGTTTTACGTCTACTCATTCTCTGAAAATATATAAATAAAAAACTATTTGTTTACAGTTTACAGATTAAAATAAAATAATGGCTTTTTTATATTAGAATAAACATACACATTTTATTTTTTATTTTTTTTTTTATGGTATAGTAACAACAGATATTAATGAACTCTCCCCCAAGATTTTTTGTTGATTTTTAACAAATTGTTACTAAAAAAAAAAAATTTTATAATATTAGTTTGGATACTATTAGATGTGAAATTTACGGAAATTCAATTTAATTTTAATAATTTAAATAAATTTTTGATTGAATATTGTATTCATCTTTTGAGATGACATTCATAAAAAATTTAAAAGAAACCTTTAAAAAATGAGTTATTTTACTCGACCTTTCAGGATAATCATTACCATTTTTTTTTTCATACTGGGTATCAATCAAATTGAAGAATTCAAAAACGCCTTACCAATGGTTATGACAGTGTAACTATTAAACAAAAAAATACCAAAAATATAAAGCGTTTTTTAAATTATTAATATCAACTGTAATTATAGTAACTTTTCTTTATAAGTATGTGGAATATTTTACAGATCAACGAATTACATTGCGGTATCGGGAATGAAGTTTCTTTAAGAGATTTTGAAGCGAAGTAATAAAAAAAAATAATCTACCTGTTGCCCTGAGTTAGATAATCCCCACGTCCGGAACATTCCATCTACGTTCCACGTCCAGGGCGGAAACAGCTGTACATCTGTACCTTTCTTAATGGTGACTAACGGGGCTCCGAGTTTTACTTTTCTCGAAAATCGGATCTGGTCGGCCAAACTTCATCTATAGGCCGCATTTTTAGAGCTGGATTTCTCGGCCACCTGCAGGTTCGAAATACTTTACTGGTCATGGATACGGATTACACCGCCTTTAGAGCTGGCGATGTGGCGGCCAGGGTCGAAGTGATTGCAGGTGTAACGGAG
>JAAAKQ030249158.1:0-10962 GCA_010016005.3 Zanna intricata | reverse complement strand
TTCATTCACATTCATACACATCATCCTCTGAAGTAATACCTTACGGTGGTTCCGGAGGCTAAACAGATAAAGAAAGACACATAACCAAGACTGAAATAAGCTTTGAAGCACAAGAGTCTACTCTGAAGTAATACCTTATGGTAGTTCCGAAGACTAAACAGAAAAGAAAGATTTAGTATTAACTCATCTTTTCTACACTATTCTTCTCAATATTTCACAAGATACAAAACATATAAACACTTCTTTTCTTTAGGCATATATAAACCATCTATTTTAAGGAAATTGTAGGTCTATGTGTACTTTATTTCATTAAACTGTATTTCAGTAATAGTTTTATTAATTTAAATACCGACTTAATGTATTGAGAGATCAGTTGTTATAGTACTTGCTATGTTTCCATTATATATTTACCAGTTTGAGGGTTAATTTCAGTAACCTGTTGGTTTATTATGTACACTAATAAAGTTGATAATTTTATTAGGAGAGTTCTTTATGAGATTTAATAGTAAAAGATACAACTTTTTTTAATTGTTTTTTAAATACAACATAAAATTGTTTATATTATTGTATGATAGATAAAAATAATATTTATAATTTATAAAAAAAAAGATATTCTTTTTAATTTATAATCTTAATATAATAAAAAGTTAACAGTACTGGATGGAGGATTGAAGAAACAGTATTTTATCCAAATTGACTAACAAAAGAGAAGTTTAGCTTGCCTCCATGAAATTGACTTATAAAAATTTTCAACTACATTAAATTAAATTTTGACACTTAATAAAATTACTTTTTCAGAACTAATGCATGGAAAAGGAGAAAAAAATTGTGATTTTATCTTAATAAACAATCCTCCCACTTATAAATTCACTTCCTGTAGTATTGGAGTAGGGTTTGGCTGTTAATAAATTTTACTTCCACATGCTACACATAGTATGACAAGGTTACTAACTTTAGGAAGGGTAAACCTCTTTTTTCTGGTTCTAACTTTCAGGAATTATTGCAACTGATTTTTATAGCATATTCATGTATTAAAACTTGCTAGTCAGTTCAAAATTATTGTTCAATATTATGCTGCTGCTTACTTAAATAAAATATAGCATGTATGAAAAAGATCCATCTGATTTCAAAATCATTTTTTTTTTTTTAATATTTTAATATATCCTTACAGTGATATATAAAATACATGTTTGAATGAAATTTTACTTGCAGTTTTCACAAATTCTCAGTAAGGCCAGAAGTTGACTTTTGGTAAGTTTCTCTCATGCTCAGCTGTTGCATATGGTGTCTGATCCCTGTATTCTTATATTTTGGTGGTTCACCTTTTCTTGCAGTTTACCACTTACATGAAACATGGCCTTCTCATTAAATAGTAAATATGATAAAAGTGTTATCTTTCTCCTTATCATGGATGAATTCACAAAACTTCACATTTCATTAATTATCTCTGCAGAGGCTTTTACCAATTGAATCATGTGGTTTGAGTGACAAACATCTCCTCAAAGTATGCCAGATACTCATTTGAAGTACAGTTGGCATGGCTAGTTAACTTTCCTGGTCTTCATTCAAAACTTTGATGTGTTCAATGTTTTTGTCTGATATACTAGACAACCTGTGAATTTTCCTTTACATAACATCCTCTTTCTTGACAGTGTTGGTGCCATCATTGATTGCTATGTGTAATTCAAGATACAGTGCCAAAGTATTATTGACAAAAATCACTCAGTGCAGGTGTCGCTGACACAATTATAGCAGAGTGCTTTCTGTTGCATGGTTTTCACCGTGATGCAAACTGAATGGAAGCATCTGTAGGGATACTCTAGAATCCCCTCTCTTAACTGCTGTATGGTTGATTCATTATTGATGAGTGGTTGCAGATTTGAAGCCTTTTGAAATCAGATGGTTTTTTTTTATACACTCTATAATCTTTCAAGAATTTGTAAATGGATAAGCTGGTTACTTCCCTGAAAGAAGCCTTGTACTAGTATCTTTTGGATGGGGTAATTTTCTTGACTATAAAATTCTCCATAGGTAGATTATTGTACATTGATAGAACAAACTGAATATTTTAAGCTAAATTAAGTTGAACTGCTGAGCAGATAATTATGAAAACTTATAAAAAATTACAGTATACTGAAGAAAAGAAATTATATGGCTTTTGTAAGGATAAAAAATAATTTTACAGAAACAAAACGCAACAGTCATTTGTAATGAGTAGTATAAATTAATTATCTGAATAAAAAAAAAATTAAAGCAAAAAATCACAAATAACTAAACTTTAAATCTATGATCATTATGATTTTACCGATCCCTTTCTATAATTATGCACTAATGTCTATGAATGATGACCGTTACAAAATACAATGTTCTTTGTACATACAGACACTAAAGAAAGAAGAGATATAAAACTTTTCTCTTTTTTGTTGAATATCAAACAATCAACGTAAAGAGAACCAATCATTTAGTATAGCAACAGTGCGGTTTTTTTTTTAAATAAAAAAATAATAGGCTGAGATGATGCTTGATATTAAAATAATTTAGTTATTCCATTATATTTTATTTTTACTTATTTATTTTATCAACTCCAAGCTAAGTGCAGCCACTTAAGGATGATTTTATTACATAAAAAATCCCATGCTTATGGGATTTTGAACCCAAAACTTTATGGATGAAAGTTATTACAAATGCTTATAATGGATTACATATAATTATCAGTGTAGTTAAAGAGCAATCTGCGTTGTCCGTTTTGAAATGGATGTGCATGTGTGGCAGAAATATCTGTTTGAAGTAGTGTCATATCAAATGTTCTTCTTTTCCAGTAAGTTAAAAAAAAAATATTTCCACATTTCTATCTACTAATGGTAAAAAAAACAAATGTTTTCCTATTTTTCTTCTTTCAAAATATTTTATGAATTGAAAATAATAACATTTATGTATTTGTATTATTGTTGTATTAATATTAGTGTTTCTAAAAAAATATATATATTTATTTTAATCTAATGTTTAATCTAATGCTTTATACATGTGTGAGTGAAAAGTTACCCAATATGGAGAAAACATACATATAAACCAATATATGAAAAAAACTGTATTAAACTTTAAAAAAGAATTAAATATATGTTATATGTAAATATAACATCAATGCCCCATATATAGAAATAATCTGACCACGTTGGTCCGGTAGTTCTGGAGATATAAGACAATTTAGAGGCCATCATTGAACACATGTACATATTAACATCTGGAAAATTTCCATCCAGTTTTTTTTGTTTTCTTAGGTGTTAAAATGCCAAGATCCGGTGAAAACCACATTTGCCCAAATTAAACTGATAACAATATTTTCCCATTTGGAGCTATCTAGATGGGAAAGTAAAATTTGTCATTTAAAACTGTTAATCAGTTACACTGTTTTCATCCATCTACACTACCAGTTTCTCTAAAACAAGAGAAATTATTGAGTATGTTTGATCTTGAAAAAACTACAGCAGTCTTCTGGTATTTAAAAAATCCTTGCAATTTAAAAAACTGTCTGGAATAAATACATGTTGGGATTGATTATGTAAAATGGATATTAATCTTTTCATAATAATACCACAGGTTCTTCTGTTGTTTGAGGAGACAAAAATTCTTTGACCATTTGGACATCACAGGTGATTGTAAAAGCATTACAATCACTTTCCTCAGTGAATTGTGGCCCAATTTATTCCACAAGTACTGTGCATTATTTTTAGTTGATTTCATTGGGCTGTTTGTTCCTCAATACATTTTATTTATTTACATATCCATATTAGCGGAAATGTAATAATTCATGAAAAAAATTGTAGAAAAAATATAATACTCTACTGGTAGACGAAATAGGGAGATATTACTTGATTGTTGTATGTATGTTGTTGCTACAAGTATTACCATTTTACCCATAGGTTTCAGGTTGGCAGAAATTTACCCACCTAAAAGCAAAATTCCCACTTCAGTGGGTTAATGAATTCAGGGTTGTATAACTTTTCACTCACCCTGCAGTAACTTTAGATATAGTAGGGTAAGTGCCTTTTGTAAAGCTTTATGTATGTATAAGTGTTGTGTGTTTATTTGTATTTCTTCATAAAATTTATTTTTTTTAATGAAAATAATTCTGTGTGGTTTTATAACTATGGATGAAGTGGAATTCAAAATAACTTCACGAAATTGTTATTTATTTATTTTTTTTAATAGCATACTTCCATTAAGGTTGAAATAAGTAACATAGATTTATAATCATCTGAGGTATATATGTGAGTTGGATTAAGAAGATAAGAAACCTAAAGCCATAATGTAAATGAGTTACCCATAATTATATTTAACAATTTTTTATTGTTAAATAACTATTAAACTTTTTAATTTGTAAAATATAATAAATTATGCTGCATTACAACGCTGGTTAAATTACTTATTTATGACTTAATTATAATTTTTGCCATTTGTTACTGTTTTCTGCATCATAAACATAGTTCATCAGAGTATTTTCACTATCATGAATACAAATTTATATTACAAAAATATCCAATAAGTTTTGAAATAAATTTCTCCATTTCACTTACATTCCCCTTGTTTTCTTTTTAAATTCATAATTTTTAAAATTATTTTCTAATTTCATTCATAAATAGTTTATGAAATAGAAACGTTTTTTGTTTTATCTTTATCAATAGAGAGCCATTATTATTTATATTACGCTAAGGGCATATAACTTGGTTCTGTTATAATGTGTTGTCAAAACAAATTGTAGAAAAAATATAATTACAATATTAGGATCATCAATCTTTTCTGTATAAAATGTATAAAACCATTTAAATGTTATTTTCTGCTTTTTTATTGGTGTGAAAATAGAAAACAAAAAAAAATTACTTAAGGAGATTTTCAGAAAAGTGACATGACAGCTATAAACAAAAAGCTACAGCAATAAAAATATGTTGTTCTTGTAACTATTATTTATTACTTCCAAGTAACAGTTTAATTAAATGATTTTTAACATGCCCACTAAGTAATTATTTTTTAATGAAAAAACAGCATCAGAAGTCGCCCACCAAACAGCATGACATTTCATATAGTGTAGTAAATACCATAATGGTGGAATTAATGATTAATATCATGTGAATACCATTTTGAGTCATCTAATCTTCAAATTTATTTTTTTTTATTTTTAATTTTACAGTATAATGTTTACAATGGCAGTAACTTTATGAATTTTTTTCTTTGAATTCTTCAACGTTGCATTGGGTGTGGATCACTATTACTTTACTCTTCAAGAAAAAAAGTTGCAAAATTTAAGATCAAGTGATCTCACAGGTCAAGAAATATTTCAATTTCTTGAGGTAACACTATTTGGAACTGCACGCATTGATTAGTCTACCTGTGTGACTGCTCATCTGTTCTGTTGAAATTAATCCATGTACATGGATTAATTTCAGGTTCTTCTGCTGTTTGAGGAGAAAAAAATTCTTTGACCATTTGGACATCACAGGTGATTGTAACAGCATTACAATCACTTTCCTCAGTGAATTGTGGCCCAATTTATTCCACAAGTACTGTGCATTATTTTTAGTTGATTTCATTGGGCTGTTTGTTCCTCAATACTATACATTTTATTTATTTACATATCCATATTAGCGAAAATGTAATAATTCATCTCTTGTTGGCATATTGTGGGTAATGTCTTTATTAACATTTATATGATTCAAAAGTTAGAAGGAAAATGTCATATGATTAACTCTGTCATGAATTTTTGTGGGACCGTTTGTAAATCCTTATGAAGAATACTTTGAACACTGATATTTGACAAGCCAAGTGAAACTGCATAAGAATGGGCAGAATGTATGGGGTTTCACGGCATTGCAGCATCATATTCTTCCTTTGTTTATTCGAAGGCTCTTTGTTTAGTACTAAACCAGTTTCTCCAAAATTCTACACTCGCATTTTAATGGCATGGGCTGATAGCACCTTATCATTCTGATGATTATTAAAGTAGCATGTAAACAACTCTTGTCTTATAGGGAAGAATATTTTATATCAAATGTTATTTTTATACAACAAATATTACCAGAATTACATTGTTTAATTCTAACAGTGTATATTATTGTTTATTTCAATACAACATTATAAAATAATTATTATTTTTAATTACATTAGATAAATACATAGAGTTGTATAATTCATTCACACTTCATTTGTAACCATTTAAATAGTGCATACAAAAGGTAATTTTATAGCTGTCAGGCACTAGAACAACAATATGTAATATTGGCTTACTTTACAATAGTTTTTGGAAATGGACCCATGAATGTCCAGACATATCTGTACACATTTCTTCTTGTTCTTGAAGAATCTCACCAGTTGTTGATATGAAATGTTCTTTGTGAAATCATGAATAGTAGTTTGAAGTTCATGGAGACTGTGTGTGGGTTTCCGCAATAAACATTACTTTCTGCATAACCCGGAAGTAAAATTTTAATGGCCTAATTCTGGAGAACATGGTGATCACAAACCCTTAGAAATTATTCAATTAATGAAAACTTCTTGTAGTAATTTCTTGGAATACCTAGCTTAATGGGCAGTTATGTGATCTCATTGATTCCAAGCATTATTAATTCCCACCACAGTTAGCTCTACCATGAACTGGTGAATGATTTCATAATAACAAGCTGAATCTGTTGTTTCTACAAAGAATATTGGGCTGAATGTTCTTCTCTGGATATTGCAATCTGGTCATGTACAGGAATATCATGTACAGCATATATGAGTTGTTGGGTGACCACAAAAGAGAGTATTGTGCTTGCACATATCCTGATAAATAGAACATGTCTCATCAGTATAAAAACACAGTCCAAATCATTGTCTGCTAAAAACTATTCTCAGTATTTGCTTTCCATAGTCTATGGCCAATAACTTTTGAACCGCTTTCACTTTAGATGGGATAAGACTGAGCTTCTTATGAAGTAAGTACAATTGCAGCATTGATGTTTTTCTGTTGTCATAATCTGTTCAGGGTATGTTGCTTAGCAGCTGATATGTGTGTCTTGCAATTTTTCTTTATCAAGTACTGATGGTCTATCACTTGGCCATAGCCCTTTTACCAATCCCATCTTCCTAAATTTCTCAGTTAGTGCTCTTACATTATGTCTATTATGAACCAGTTTACCTTGAAATCTTATGGAAAACTGGTCTTTCATTTAGTGCGTGTACTCACCATGCTCACAAAAGATGATGTTAATAAGAAATATTTACTGTTCTAAACTTAACACAAATTTATTGTAACTGATTCAAAGAATGACAGAGTCAGATAAAATTTAAATGAAAGGGAAGAATCTGTCCAAAGGGACTCAAGATAATAGGATAAAAACTATATGCATAGCTCCTTAATCTGGCTCGCAATACCACCATTCTAAAATCACATACATTTAAAATGCAATTTTCTAGTGGAGATTGTAATATTTTTGTCTTAAAGATTACAACATTTTTGTCTTTTATTATTTTTTTTGTAAATAATACTATGTATTGATTAAAAAGCCTTATCAAACTACTGTGTTGTTTAAGCCTTAAAATGCCAAAAAAATAAATTGCCAAAATATTATTTTTTTATCTTGATTATTATAATTCAAAGTTAATTAATTAAATTGTGTAATTTTAAAACAATGCAATTGTTTTTTTATTATAGTTAAATAGTTATGTTTGTATGTTATTAAATATGTATTGTAGTTAATAATAATGGATAACAATAATTCATGTAAGTTTATTATTGAGTGTTTGGTCAGATCATGAACATCTTTATAAAAGAAATAATAATGCCTCTTATTAACTAAGTACAAAACACATCTAGTTGAAATAAAAACAAATGTAATATTTGAATTGTTTTATTTCACTTTAGTTGATTCACCGAGGCAATTTTTCAGTTCCTCAAACACTGATTTTTAAATTTCTTAAGTTTGTTAGTTTTGTCTCATATGCTTTATTTTTTTGCAACATCCCCCCCAAAAAAAAATGTATAGGAATGAGATCTCTGATCTTGTTGGCATATCTGTGGAACTTCACCTTCAATCACTTTGTTGTCACAGGCTTCATTAACACTATCATGTGCTTTGGTAGCATAGCGTAATGGAGTACTGTTATAATGGAAGAATAAATTATCAAACTTCATTGTAAAGCAATTCAAGATACTGCTTTCCAACCACTGTACCTTCAAAAACCATAATCTCAGCATTCATTGGCAAAATATTTCACCTCAAGCCTGATTCAAGATAAATGAGTCAACTGAGTTTCAAGATAAATGTTTTTTTATTTTCTGGAAACTGTTATGTAAATTGTCCCTGTTAACCTGATAAAAAAGTTTGTTTGCTTCATCTCTTCAAAATAGATTAGAATATTTTTGTTCAAAAATTACAGCTTAAGAACAATCTTCTTCAACATTAACATATTTCCTGATTTAGAATTGTTTTAATTGAGTATCTTGATATCTCTTAATGAAATCTTATACTCTGGTGACTGCCTGTAAAATCTTTAGTAGATTTTCCTCATTTGTCACACTGATAAGCCTAACTGTTCTTGGACAGTCCTTAATAGAATCATAATACACTTCAAAACACTTTCCTCAGTTGTTAGGCTGCCCTACACAAATTGCCATAACTGAGTGAAAATATTTATTCAGCTTGTTAATTATTGCAATAAAATCACTTATTACCATTTTTCAAAATAATAGTTTCTTCTTCTTTTGCCAACATTTTATAATATGTAATAACTTTTTGTTTTATTAACATAAGAACTAAAGAACAAAGAACTACCTAAGCTACAGGTAAACTTTTTTCCTGTTAGGTTCTGGAACTACCATAAGTTATATCTTCAGAGGATGATGTGGATGAATGTAAATGAAGTGTAGACTTGTACAGTTTTTCAGGTCAACCATTTTTTAGATGTGTGGTTAATTAAAACCCAACCCCCAAAGAACACCGTTATCCACAATCTAATATTCAAATCTGTATAAAAGTAACTGCCTTTATTAGGATTTGAACCTTGGAACACACAACTTTGAAATAAACTGATTTGCAATGACAAGTTTAACCACTAGACCAACCCGGTGTGTAAAGCTGCAGATAGACTGCTAGCAGATGTTTTAATGGTGTGCAACATATTCTAGTGGTAATTATAACAAGTGAAAATGTACAGCCAGCAAAACTAGATGATAAACTAACACCAACATTAAACCAGTTCTTCTGTTTTCACATTTCAATAGATGTGAATCACACAGCCTGATATGTTTGTTAATTACCATTAAAACTTATACATATTGAAAACAAATTAAATTTATTAATTAAGCAGGGTACCTCAGAATAGTTCAGTGATGGATCCAAATGAAAGAAATTTATTTTTAAAATAAATTATAGCAGATTCAGAATAAATACAAAATACTAATCTACTTGATGACTTTCCATCCAACCTAGCTGTTAAAATACCTCAAATTCATTGATGGATGCCAGCTTCTTAAATACTATTGTTTGTGAAGTGAAGTGCCTCATACACTCGTTTAAAAAAGATGAGCCTTTTGTCAAAGAGGTATTTTATTTTTAATTAAAATCGACAGAAATTTACCAAATTTTAATTTAAATATGAATTATAACAAAGTTGTATTCAGAAATTGTTGAAACTTTTCCTAATCAGGAAGGTTGCAGGTGTGAATTCCAGTCAGATTTTCCATCTTTATATCTTACATAATTTCTACTTCTACGATAATGGGAAAATAAAATTTGGTAGCATTTGTCATTTTTCAATAAACGTGCTGTAGAAAAAAATACTTAGCATAGGTTGGCATGACACCACCAAAATCAATTAAAATTCAGTGTAGTCTAACTGGCACAGAACCTTATGTTTGAATGGTTTCCCTTCTATACATAGATTAAAAATTATTGATGTCCCAACAGTTAGTTTTATATAAACTCCTCGCCTCAAAAATTTGAGTAAAAATGAAATAAAAAATGCAGTGAAAGTATTATTCACTTAATAATATTATTTAATAAATATTTAAAAATTATTATTTTACTTTAATAGTCATAATATTGTTTATATCATTTATAAATTTGCCTAGCATATAGCTTTTTTCCAACTACACCTGAGAGTAGGTATTGTGTTAAAGTGGATAATTTGTGTTTATGTACTCATAACTCTAAAATAGCTGAACCAGTTTTCACAAAATTGTTTTTGTGATATTAACTACACAATTCATACAGGTTGTATAAAATTTGAAAAAAAAAAAATTGCAGATGATGATGTGTGCCTTTTTATATACTGAATTCAAAAGTTCTTTGAATCCCTGTTTTAAAAAATATTTAAAAGCTTTTTAGAAAAATAAAGTTTTTCAACATTCTGTTACATTACTTCTTTATATCCATGTAATGAATGCCCTTGTTTAATGGCACATATTTTTGGAAATAAGATATTGTGTAAAAGTTTTCAGTTGAAGCAATAATGGTCTGATAAAGAAAAAATTAAAAATGATTTGACAGCAACTGGATGTAACAATTAATTATGTCTAATAATTACAGATTAAAGCTCTTCAAATGCTTGTTATTTATGATAAGGAATGAATTTTCTAATGTGAAAAATTCCAAACCAGTATTTGACCTGATTATAGGTATCCATGTCATAGATATCCTCCGCTCCGTGTGGGAGTATTTTTGTTTAAATGCAGTTTGCTGTCCAGAGTTGGAAAATTTGCTTATGCATTCATTACACTTCAAAATTTCAAAACAAAGAATGATCCAAAATGAAATTAAAACAACAACAGTTTTAAAAGAATTATAATGTAATTATTTTCTTTCATCCGAGGCAGGGGTGATATAAAATGCCGAATAGCACAGGCAAAATGATTTTTCAGTCAGAAATATAATTTGCTTACATCAAAAATTAATTTAAACATCAGGAAAACATTTCTGAAAGTATATGTTT
>JAAAKQ030249147.1:0-10962 GCA_010016005.3 Zanna intricata | reverse complement strand
TATACCAGACAACTACCTGTGTAAACCAGCTGGTTTACAAAGTTTTTTCTCTTTTTCTCCATGCATGTGGCGAGGAGCATTCTTCTGTAAAATCACATTTCAAATGGATCTATTCAGATTCTTAAATCACGGAAAAATATATATTTTTGAAATATAATGTCTCTTTCATGACAGTTCGATGACTCGAAAAAGTTAAAGAAAATTAGCCAAGCTTTTTAAAAGAAAATTATTTGGTGAGTAGTAAATTTTACTGTTTATACAAATTGCTTATTTTCCATTTTAAGATTTTTATTTTTAGTTTAACCTTATAACTTTCTTTTGCAAAGCTCTGTGCAAAGTAACTGTAAAAATTTAACAAAAAAAATCAGTTCAAATCTAATTTTACTACGAAAATTGTCAGTTTTCTGTTTTAAGATTTTTATTTTTTTTACTTAGCACTGATTAATTTATTTCTGTATTTGTGGAAGATTTTTCAAAAACAGATATTTATATTCAAAATTTTAACTATGATATTTAACAAATCTCTAAGTTACCAATAATCAACGGGTAATTTAAAAATTAGGCACAAATTAATTTACTTAAGTATATGACGTTAGAAAAAAATTATCATTCTTTCTTCCTAAATAAAACAATTTAAAAAACTGGCAAGTAGTTTAAAAGATCCATTTTTCTGATGGATGTAAAGAAAGTTTTTCTTTCTACTAATTAGATGAGTAGGTTTTGGAGATATTCCTTAAAAGAAAATATACTCTTCCTTATTGCAGGCAACTAATAAAATTTAAAATTCTATTCAATGTTTAGTACATAATACGCCAAAAATATTGAAGAAAATGTAAATATGTTACAAATGGGCTGCGAACGAGAAATAATTTCTTTACAGTATTTCAATTAACACTTATATTGTAATAATTCATTATATTTTTCTGATGTTTCCTTAGTGCAAGGAAGTATTTTAATCGCGAAAATTTTCTTTTTTCAGATTTCAACGGAAATATCCATTTTGACTTGTTTCTACGTAACATCTGTACGTGCGTATTCGCATAACTAAAAAACGATTAGCCATAGAATATTGAAATTTTGGATTAGTACTATTGTAACATCTAGTTGTACACTAGACCATTTGACTGCAATCAAATGAACCAAAAGTGCCCAAAAAGCCCAAAATCCAAAAAAAAAATTGAATACTGGATTTTTTCTTAACTGCAGTAATAACTTTTCACTGAGAGCTTTTCAACGATGTATCATAATTGGTACTTTTTCAGTGGTTCCAGTGTTGTAGACAAGTAAAATTTTAATTAATGAAATATTTGGATCTTACAAGGGAAGGCACATTGATTCAAATCAAGACTTCATTTTCTATTCTTTTGTTTAACTTTGTTATTTCAATTTTTTTATTAATTTAGATATATTGATTTATTAATAATTATTAACTCGTGAGTGTAAAAAATGTTTCACAATAAATTGTAATTAAATTATAATAACAAAAAAATAAATGTATATGAAAAAAAGAAATCTGACGTTATTAGTGAAATAAGATTTTATGAACTTTTAAAAATGTGCATATATAATTTAATAGGCATTTTTACGTATGTGAATATATAATAGACTTGGTGAAACATCTAATTATTTAATATTAATGAAAATTATAATTTAGAATCATATTATTTTTGGATTTTCGTACAGGAAATTACTGATGTCACATCAAATTTTTAAAATATGTTTAGATTTGGTACAATATAAACTCATTATGAGTTTATAGGTGTACCAAATATTCATTAATTAATTAAGCTTCTTTCCTAATATAAAAGCTATGGCAATCAGCAAATTACGAGAATTTTGCAAAGCAATTAAGGAATAGCTAAGGAAGGAATTGGCAAATTACTTTCAGGCATTAATGGATTTGTGAATATCGTTCGCTTTCAGAGAAATGTTAAATGTTATATAGATCTATAATTGATTTTATGACTTTGTTTTTTATTACTTTATATTATAATTGACCATTATCGTAAAATATTGCGCTCATTTGAATAAATGTCTCCTAAAACTATTTAGTTAACCTCAAGCTGTAGTAACAATATATATTCAATAATTCAATTAAATTATAAAAGTTAAGAACTCAAAAATAATAATGAATAATGTCTGTACTGGCACGCCAAAGAAACAAGCAATCTGCGCCAGGCTTTGTAACAAAATGTGAGTAGAGAAGTGGTTTCTATTATCTTAACTGAACTGAATATAATGTTGAGAATAAAATTCCAAGTCAACCAAAATACAAATCAATTCAACTCTTTAAGAGACATCTTCATTCAGTTTACTGCAGGAAATATTTCTGCAATAAATATCGTTTCTCATAGACATAATAACTAGCGTCGTCTTTTACTTCAGTTACTTCAACTGAAGATAACAATCATACAAAAGATGAAAAAATTAGGGTAAAGCAATTAATTAATAAAATTTATTCTTTCATTGGCAAATTTAACATTTTTTCTCAACAGTTGGGGAATTTAAATTGGGCATATTTTTATTAGAATGACCATATTCTCAAGAGTAAATAATACAGTTCAGATAAATAAAACTCTATATAATACTAAATCCGGTATTTTTGGTTTCGAACAAATGAAACTAACACGAACATGATTATAAATTGAGAAATATGACGGTTATCTCATTCCTCTCCTACATACTTTCTGTCATAAAAAATTATAAAAAGTTGAAGCAAATTTCAGTTACTAGAGTTTAGCCATCGAAAATTTTCTAGAAGAATTTCCAATTTTTTTTGGTCGATATATAAATCACAAAATTTTATTTTTAATTCCGCTCCTGAAAAAATGTTAAATATCGATCTTCTTTGTGTATATATTAAAGTGATAATTCTGAAATGCTAATTGATATGAACGTTATTTCCATTTATAATTTGATAGATATAAAACTATTCACTATTTTTCGATGAACTTTTTCGATGGACGACACAGTCCACTGAATTCCCATGGTATTGCAATATACATATTTGTTTTTTATTACTAATAATAATTATGATCCCGTAATAATAACAATAATAATAGTAATAATAATATGTACTGTAGTATCTAATTCTAAAAATCAGGTATCCAGTACACATTGACCGATTTTAACACGTAAGCGAGCGGATTCTTCTAAATGAGCAATTATTTTTATACATATTTGAATCGTAGATCTTGGGTACCGGAGTTCTTTGAGGTTGGGTTTCAATTAACCACACATCTCAGGAATGGTAGACCTGAGACCGTACAAGACTACACTTCATTTACAGTTATACACATCATCCTCATTCATACTCTGAAGTAACATCTTACGTGGTTCCGGAGACTAAACAGAAAAAGATAGTTGGATTCTAAATACAAGCTGGATATAAAGACAAAAAAAGAGACCAAGTGCCTAGAATACTGACATATCTATACCGAAAGTCCGATTAAAAAAATAATTATTATTTTTCTTCTTTTTTAAACACTTACCACCAAAACTAATGTGATATCTGCTCTGTGTGTATTCCAGAGTTTGTCAGCATGTGGGTTTATGGTTTACAGTTCAACACACAAATCATCTTCAAAATGAACCAGTCTATTTTTCTTTTTAGATTTTGCTAGTTTCATTATATAAAATGCTGATTCGCACAACTATAACATTGAAAACGGCTGAAAAACTTTTATGGCTCACTTTTCGATTGGGGGATATTAACATGGCGCATAACTCTAAAATAACTGTACTGAAATGTCTAGAAATTTTATTTTCTTAGTCATTTGAATCGCATGAAAAGTTTAACAATTAATTTTTTTTATTGACAGTTAGATTAGTGGTATTTTGTAAGTTGATCTTACTAGATGTACCAAAAAGATAAATTTCCTATTCTATCTTTGACATGGATAAGTATTTTGTTACTGAAGTTTGTAATGCATTTTGATGTTCTTTTATTAACTTTTTGAGACATTCTTTCTTATTTTGTGAAAGTAGATTTTCAAAACTTTCCCTCAGTGTTAGAGAATTCCTACGCTAAGGGATAAATCCATCTACGTGGCAACAATGAACACTTGGTTTTTGCCGAGTGGAAACAGTAAATTAAACATTGTTATACATTGTATGGTGATCACCATCACTTAAAAGTATCGGCAGGAAGAAAAACTAAATATTGTTGTATGTATAGACTGGTATAATCTGTTTCAAAATAAATTTTACCGTACTAAAGGTACCACGTTAAGTATAAATTATGTTGTAAAGAGGCTTTTTGAATGCATAAAATGTTTTTTAAGTTATTAAATTTCGCGGCAAACCTCATGGGACTTACTGACATACCGGTTGGGAATAATTGTTCTATTAAAAAAAAAATTAATTTCCAAAAATTTTTTAAACTTTAATATTCACTTATGGCGGTTTTTTCTTTCCTCGTTAATTGCGAAATAATATATAGTTTCATATAAGTTAAAAGGAATACAGAAAATTCTTATAAAATGAAAGATAATTTAAAATCTAGTATCAAAAAGATACAAAAATTTTATTCATGATGTATGTCATACTATGTATACTATGTTTATATAATATTTAAAACTAGTTTCAGTAACAGTTGTATAACCAAGATTTACTAATTCCAAAACACTATTTAACAAATAGTAAAAATAATATATAAATATAACTTAGTTGTAAAACATAAATTCTCTATAAGTCTGCATATTTCGCAAATCTGCAGTAAATATGATAATAAATTACTGGAAAATTTTAAAATGTAAGTTATTTGTAGTAATAATAATTGATTAACTTTCGGATATCTGGTTTAACTTTTATTAAATGGTGATATATATGTAACTCAGCACGTGGTAAATGTCAGTATACAAATCCTGTTTGTTTACGATTTCTAATGGTAGTATTTTCTAGTAACAAGGTCGAAGGAACAAAAAAAAAAAAAGATGAACGGATAATGAATACTTTTAAGAAGTAAAGTAACACTTTATGATAAGACGCTCTACACGAAGTCATCAGGATATGACATAATTCTATATTAATAATACATACCTCTTAAGTACTGCCTACGCTTTACATTTCATTCGCAAAGATGGATATTGATGTAACAGTATTACAACAACATATAGAGAAAAATGGTGTTCAGTGGTAGACTTTTTATAATATTAGCTAAAACATATTTATCCCGTTAATAAATTTATCAAATGAGACGCGGGCCTATGGAGATATGCAGTTTAATTATATGAAATTACAGTCAAAGTTGTGAGTAAAGTAATGAGTTTAAGGACTTTTTCTCATTGTTAGATATTCTATTTTATCAATATAAATAATAACCACAGCGATTTTTTAAAACTAATTTTCCACTCTGAATAAGAGTACTTTTCATCTTTGTAACATAAATTCACGTTCTATTCGCTCAGACTTAATGAAAAGTGCTGAATCATTACGATACGAGTGAAACTGCAAAACAGAATTTATAAATAAGTATATTATGATTATAGTAATACTCATCTTCATGAGCCAGCAACATATAAACAGGGCAATGACATACGACCAGGCGAGCCCGGGGTGAAGATACCGTACAAGTAATAACAATAGGTCAAGCCCATTCGACTCTCCCTCCCCTTCTAGTTAAAACACAGACTGCGATCAACATAAGCACCTCTAATCCGTCTTTCCTTATCAGCGAATACTGTTGTTCCGCCCTCTAATAACAAATCTGCTCTTACAGATAGCATGCAAATAGAAGGCAAAGCATGCACGTTCCTTATAATACTATGGTATGAAACAACTACAATCAAAATGTTATTACAAGTCGATCGATATGTGTAGAAGGACTAAATTAATCTATATATGACATCTTTAGCTGAACTTCTGATAATTTATGGTCACATAAGCACGCGCGTGCAAAAACAAAACCAGTATGCGCGAGTATACCTGCGCATATAGTTGACTAGTAATAACAATTAGCTATGTCCATCGATATTTAATTATTATATTCATTTGATTACTGTTTACGGTAATTATTATATATTTATATATAAATACTGGGTACATAGTTTAAGATTCCATTGATCAGAAAATTATTCTGATTTCCAATGGAGCTGTAATATCTTCTACTAAGTGTTCCGATATAATTCTACAGTATTTAAATTGTTGAATCCTCAGCTGAATTTTCTTTGTATGCATATGAACTAGATACGAAATAAAATAGATAGTGGGATACATTTTTTGATAGACACGTAGTTCAGAAAACGTGTGACTAAAACCGTCTATTATTCAAATTAAGCTTAAATGTTAGATTAGAAATAGAATTAGGTTGAAAAAAGTTTTAAAAACAGTATACTTCATTAGTTGTAGTAGCTTGGAACTAATGACTCGTTCGATTCTTTTGTAGCAGCAATAAGTATAGCTCTGGTTTTTGTTTTCAAAATGGAATCCCGTTGTAGTAGTGCTTCCACTAGAAATACTTATATAAAATAAAATTAAAAAAAAAAAGAAGAATGGGAGTGAAAAAAAAGAATGATGAAATTATTAGATGAAGTAAAATTAGGAAACACAAGGGAACAAATGAAAAACCTTGGAACAGAACTGGAAGCACCTGCCTTAAGCACATTAGTTTAAGGCAGGGGGTTCCAAACGGTAGTCCATAGAAAAAGCTGGATTTTTTTTTTGCATTTTTATGTTTTATTAATAATAAATCAAAAATAATATTCTAATATTCTGAGTGACTGGTAAACACAATTGGCTGAAGAATATCTGCAAATACATTCAAATTCTAATGAATATGTTATGAGAAGAATGTCAACCGGTTGGTAGTAACACTTATTCAACACCCTTAAAATCGCTCACAGAATCTTTTGGTTATTATTATCCAACGACAGAAAATTCCAGATATGGCAATATATGGATATAATATCCATTTGTAGCAAACGCTGAAAATATTAATTTAAGCATGAATGAAAAAGAATGACTCATCAGTCTCTGATCCGATCACAGTTTCAAAGTTAAATGTTAATCATCCAACATTTTTACATTTTATCATTATCCTCAATTTATCCTTATTTCTGGCTTTCCGTAAAAATTGAATTCCCATTACTGAAGAAAAATTTATGGAAATTTTGATTTAAATTTCAACAACATATTTATGCGAAAAGACATTTTCATCTGACACAACAGTTAAAACTCTATACCTGAAATAATGGCTCTTCGTCTTGCAGTAACGACATTGAAGAGAAAAATCAATAAACTTCTTTTAAACAAACAGAAACTAATATCAAACTAAAAATATATTCAGTTAATAAGTTAATATAATAATATAAGTTAATATATTCAGTTAATATGTTTCAATTGTTTTGTAATAATTAAATTAACTTTAAAAATGTTGTTACAATTAAACAACCTTTAAAGATTTTTTTTATGATTAAATAAATACTAACCGGTCAAGGATCGCTTTGCTCGCCCTTCACGTCTACCAGGTCGCTCTTTATCATCACTGTTTTGAGAATAATAATGATAAATAAAAATTAAAGCGTATAAAGCACTCTCTCCACTAACATTTCCCTTGTTCTTAATCTAGAAGTTGTGATACACTCCTGCTCCAGATGAACATTTTCCTTTTGATTTCTGGTTCCATTACCCAAGAATACCCGATACCTCAAAAAGGGGTCAAGGTAGAGAATTGAAAATCGGATATGTTATGAAACGCATAGTCTATTATTACTGCTTCGAAATCCTAAATCAAAAAAAATATTAAGTTGCCTTCCAAAAGAAAAAATTCACAATTTCACTCCCAAGGGTACTAAGGCCTCGATCTGTGACTTAAAACTTTCCTTGGGATAACACAAATGAATTCTAAAAATTTGAAAGTCGTTGTTCAGTTGGTTCTCGCGTGATATTGTTGTAAACGGACAGAACCGTCAGAAACTTTCGCATTTATAAATTGAATAATTCATGATTTTGATGAAATTAACTGTTGTGATAGAACTACAACCAACTACCAAAGAAACATTCTGTGTAAAACACAAAGTGAATCATTGAAGACGGTTCATTTGATAAAGACTGAAACCCTGAAACTGTACTTAATATTAAAAAAAGAAAAAAAAACAATAAAAAAAAAAAAAATTAAAAAAGCTCGAATTGAATTGAGAACCTTCTATTTTTTACTGATATCGATTAAAAATGAATTACCTTGTAATTTAAAATGGAATTACCTTGCAATTCATTTTTACGATGACATTTAAATATTTTCTTTCAGATGAACTGAAAAAAATTAAAAAAATATTAGTTCTTTCTTAGCCTGTAGACTAGTAACCAAATCCTCTGTTTTCCGCTTTAAATACATAAATTGAATTTATTACTTTATAAATAAATAGAGTTCCTAATAATTTATATAACCGACCATTATATAATTTAAACATTAAAAATCATTCGTGTTATATGTGTAGTTTCCTTTATATTTATATATGTTTTTCTTTTTAATTTAATTAATACAAGATGGCCACACACTCTTAGAAATGATTCGAGCTCCGAAAAGTTCGCGTAAACTCGATGAATCCAAGGATTATAAAATAAATTAAAGAATTATAAAATTAATTTGAACTGAATAAAATTATTTATTAGAAAAATTCAAATACGATCAAAATAAGTAAAACAAATTTATTTTATTTGACTTTTCACCACGAAACCTATCAAGTTTAGTGCAAAGTGCCATTAGGTTCAATCAGGTCTGCCGGCCTCCGTAGCGCCTCGGCCTTTCATCCGGAGGTCCCGGATTCGAATCTCGGTCAGGTATGGCATTTTTACAAACGCTACAAATCATTCATCTCATCCTCTGAAACAATACTAATGGTGGTCACGCAGGTTAAAAAAAAGGTCACTTTTGGTTCTCTATTAGAATATAACATTTGTTTTGTTTTGTTAGTTGTTTGTTTTGTTTTGTATAAGCGTTACGCACGCACGCACAAAAAAAGTAGTTTTTGGTTATTCAGCATATGTTGAAAGGACAGTACAGCTTTCCTACCTGATGTCACTTCCCAGTATCTTCATATTCCACAAATAAGTCATCCCTAAGTTACATGTAAAATGTAATTAACAAATAAATTGTTATTAATAATTAAATTAATATTTTTTATAGTTGTACTATAGATTATTGTAAAAAGCTATCAGATTTTATAAAATACAAAAGTTATTGTCAAATGAGAATAATTAATTTTGTTTTGATTTATTTGTTATTCTTACAGCATCATCTTTACCGTAATAATCATATAAAACCGTAATAATGATGTAAAACATCATATTCAAAAATTAAGAAATTAGCAAAAACCTATTCCTTAATAATTTAAATATTATTGAACTTGAGTAAGATGTAATATTACAAAGAAATAAATTACCCATCAATATTTTAGCATAAAAATCTTTTCTTTTATTTTATTCCGTATCATTTCTTTAAAAGAAAATTCGACTATACCTTTGCTCAATTTTTCTCACTTGCCGTTATATTTTTCCACCCATTTTAAACAAAGCCAAAGAAATAAAATTGATAGCGGTTGATGTTTTGGAGAGTGCTCGGGCTGAATTGTTTTCCTCACCACGACTATAGTACGAGAAACAACAGATAACACGGTATAGTTTATTCTTGATCGATGCTCTCGACCATCTTTTCAACGACTTCAATCTTTCAGTGTATAAAATTTTGATAGCACTTTTATCGAAATTTTATTCCTCACCCTTAACAAGTTATTTCAGTGATTTTGTTTCTATGTTAGTAGTAGTTTCATTTTTTGTTTATTTTTGTAAATTCTAAGGAAATTCTTTATTTATTAAACTCAGTTAAACGTACAAGACATGAATTCATTGCTAAAATAACAAGTTACAGTAAAAATATATGTAACAACAATTTTATGTACAAATTTATCGATTTTTTTTATATTTCATAATACTTATATTTTAATTTACCGTCTAGATAGCGTTATGGCCGAGCTTTAGCTGTAGAAGGGAAAGTATTGTAATCGGCTTAATTTGGGCATATGCGATTTTCACCGGAACTAGACCTTTTGACACCTAAGGAACCCAAAAAACCGGATAGAAATTTCGCGGATGTTAATGTTCGTATGCTTGTTCGATGTCGCCTCTAATTCATCTTATACCTCCACAACTACCGGACCGATTTTGACCAAACTTGATCAGATTACTTCTATACATGGGGCATAGATGTCATTAAATTTTCAATGTAAAAGGTCAAGAGGGTGAGGCTTTAGGGCATTATCACACTCAGGATCTTGAAATTACGCCGAATCAAGATCATATCTTTCTTAGGTTATTTTTTATTTGTTAATAATTAAAGAAATAACAATATATGAAAAAAATTAAAAAATCGCACTCCTACCCCAAAAAAATTCTGTAAATATGCATATACTGTAAATATTCGGCTCTATCAGCTATGTTGTAAAGTCTCAGGTAAGCATTAGAATTAAATAAAGAATGATTTTGTTTTTCTTTTAACCTCCGGGACCACCGTTAGGTATTTTTTCAAAGGATAAAATTTATGACAATTTTTTAGCGTGTGAAAATGCCATGTCTAATCAAGATCCAAACCTGGAAACTCCGGATGAAAGGCCGAGATGCCACCATTCGTGCCACGTAGGCCGGCAAAAGAATAATATTTAAAGTGTAAAAAAGTAACTCGGTTAAGCTGGGTCTAGAACTTGATCGCTTGACTAACTCGATACCTGGCGTGTTAAACCTCGCGACTGCACCAGTCTACCGACCGTACAAGCAAAATTTGTTCTATGTAAGTTTTGAAATTACATTAGTTTAGTTAGTACTGACCATCACAGCTAGTACTGCCACCCCCGTATTAAATACGGTATGCGCACGCGCTTTAGTTAGAATCATCTAATTAAACAAATATTATATTTAAATAAAATGATAAATATTCTAAATTAAGGTGTGTGTGTGTGTGTGTGTGTGTGT
>JAAAKQ030249136.1:0-10962 GCA_010016005.3 Zanna intricata | reverse complement strand
GAAAAATGGTAAAAACCGCAAAAAATCGAAGACGAAAATTGTTTATTGTTTATTGGAAATAATAAACAATGTTGTCCAATGTTTATTGGAAACTTTTTTCTTATTTTTAGATACAGAATCCGTTTCCGAGAGATTTCCGTGCAGTTTTTGTACACTCTGTGTGTATATATATATATATATACACACACACATTAATGATCACATACATATATGAAATTCTAGATTTTTATACTTTTTATGTTTATTTGTTTATTCTTCCTTTGAAAACTAACAGTTCTATACTCACTTATGAGTTTGTTACTCCTAACTCTTTTCTTTTATTGATAAGAAATGAATAAATGTGTCAAGCTTTACTAAGCAAACATCAAAAATCTATTACTGAAATATAGTTTGAGTACAAATTATCTGCACATTAAAACACATTGCTTGACTGATGAAAGTAGATAGATATTCCAAATTATGTTTTCATTAAACTAAAGAATTAATGAATAAAAAAAAAATTGGTATGTATCAATCTATATAGAACTCGCAAAATAAAAAATGAGTGTATAACTTTTTCCAATAAATTATTCATACACCAGTTTTTTTTCTGTCAACAAGGAAGTATTTAGTAGATTTCATGTGAATATGAGATATATGTGGATATGACATAACCTATTAACATGTGCTGATGAATCTGAATAAAAAAAATATCTTTACTTGTATAGAATGTTTCATTAAGCACTGTGACCCTGATATATTATCTGATATTAATTTCTTGTAACATTCAGAGTAAACTTTTCTTTTTACTCTAAACTTAATTGCAAAAATTCAATTTTTAAACAGCTATTCTAAAATAGATATCAGTTTACTGCCATTCCATATCATACCCTTGTACATTTTACTACAGATTTTTTGTTTTTATTAGCCTAAAAACTTATCAGAAACATTCAGAGAGTTAACTCAAGACAGAGTTGATCATGCACTGCCAAACCAGTCCCTTTAGTAATTGATTAGATTGGTTTTTCATTGTGGCAATGAAAAACCAATTTCAGAAATTGTAGTGGATTTATTTTACCTTTGTATAACTATGTATTCTTTACTAATGAAATTGTTTATAATGTTATAACTGGTTAACACATGTGTGCACACATTAATTTTTCTTAACTTTTTCCATGTTAGTTGTTGACAGAATTTAGTTAATGAATTAACAACACATACATCATTAAGTACATACAACCTTAACTGATTATATGTATTTTCATTGCTATTTTACTTATGTTCATCATCAGTTTAAAATATTTACTGAAATAGCAAAAATTTGATATTTGAACAGCAAGATAAATTCAAGTAATTTAACTACTTACCTAACAGCAACCCACCATGTATTGGCTAACAGCCACCATTACTTACTGGCTAGCAATTACTAATCAGCCAGGAATATTTTTTGTAAAAATTGATGATTTTTTCACATTGCATATCATTCATTAGTTGTTATGTTGTTGTTATTAGTTGTTATGTTAGTTGTTTATCCTTTAATGTTTTCTTGAAACTTTGTTTTTTTTTTTTTTTTTAAGAACAGGAAATGAGATTTGGAAATAAAAATTGGCATTGTTAGTTTAAATTTCAATTAACAAATGAATTTTATTTATTTATTATTTTTTTAATCCTGCATAGATGTATACATTTCTTTTAATGAAAAAGTTGAGATGGATTAGTAAATGTCAGACTCTTCCCAGGAATTGAATCAAAGACCAAATGTTACAGATACTAGCTTGCTTACTTACCTCTACTTCTATTGCAATGCATTTTGACAAAAATACAATACAGTTACAGTTTATAAATTCTAATGTTACCACATTATATTTAGATACAAACATTTGATTATGTTCAGAAGACAGAATAATAAAAATGAATCAACAAAATTTAGATTAATATCATTAATTATTTTTAATAGATACTAAATGAACTGTATGAATAACCTGAAAAAAGAAAACATCCCCACAATTTTATATCTAGTTGTAATTGGACAAAGTAATTCTGTTTTACTACAGCTAATATTATTTATTTTTTTATAATCCTGCACGGGATGATGTAAAATTATATCTGTGTTTAATGTTATGTATATTCCAAAATATTTTAATTATATGTTTATTCTTTTATTGTTTTATCAGTCTTTTAGGCTTAATATTATATACCTATCCTTTGTATTTCAGTCTAATTTTTTATTAATTTTTTTTTTTTTTTAGGAGGTGAATGGAAAGAAAAATGCTGTAGTAGAGCTGTCCAAGTAAATTCATCCTCTTCAGGTTATGGTGGTACTAACAGCAGTGGTGGTGGTGGTGGAGGAGGGGTATGTTCATCTCCAGGTGGACAGCAGTCAACATGTCGTGGTGGAGGACGATATTTAAGTCTTGTCAGTCAGTGCAGTTTACATTCGTGTACTTCAAGTGAATTCAATAGTGGCGGAGGAAATGGTGGAGGTAATACGACAGCTAATGGAAATGCTGCGAGTGGAGGTGTTGCCACTAGTGGTGGTGGGGGTGGTGGTGGAGGTGGAGAAAGTAGTGCTGCATCATATACAACTTCATTAAGTACAGATACTTTATACTGGGAACCACCCAGTGATGGACAAACGACACGTCAACATTCAGTTAAAAGTACTTCATCTCAACGTGGTCCTGTTAAACCAAAATCATGGGATAATCTTACAACAAAAGCATTCGGTGGTTATGGTTTTGGTTACGGTTATTTTGATCGTGGTGAAACAAAAAGCCATACAACAGGTTCAACTAAAAGTGGTTCATCTGGTAGCACACATAGAAAACAATCACAACAGCATCAACAACAACAACAACAACAACAACAACAAAGATATGTACAACCTACAAAATCAACAGAATCGTTATTACTCTTACCTCAGTATCCAACATTATCTGATTCTAGTTTAAGTTGTGAATGTTTAGACGCAGCATCGCCAACATTAGTAAGTGAAAAAAATGGACGTTTTTTTACAATTGTTAACGGTGAATACTTTTATCAACATGATAAAGCAAGTCAAACTGAAAGTCGAAGAATTGTTAATTTTCAACAAGCTCCTGAAGTAACTCGCCTGTGATAATAGAATACAATAGAGTGAATGAGTTTAATTATTGGCTGTTAATTATATTTCTTTGTTTATCATTAAACATATATTACCAAAAAAAGAAGATAAATCAATAATCAAAGGCAATTCTTTACCTAGTATGTATTTGAATATTTTAAATATTTAATTTAAATTTGTATTAACACTTAGGCTGCTGATTTGGGTTGCAGTACCTTAGAATGTAATGGAGAATAAGTAAAGTGTTGTCAATTAATTAGACTCAGCTACATCATACATACCTCTGTTCTCATAATTTATTTCAACATGCCTATTGGTGTTTGTAAAAAAAACACACACACATATATATATGTTGTTTATATTTTATATATATATATATATATATAGGTACATAAAACTAGGATGAGTTTAGTCAAAAATATTGCTAGTAATGTTAGTAAAAAATGAAACGTTACTTAAAAGGAAAAGGGAGGTGTGTGTGTGTGTGTGTGTGTGTGCGCGCGTGCGTGCGTGCACATGTATAGGAGTGTAAGTTGGTGAATTAAGCATTAAAAGTGTAAAAAAATAACATTTTTGATTTCTTTGTAAAATTATCACTGTAATACTAATCACATATTGAAATAATAAAAATGTAATTTTTAAGAGTGTTTTTTTATTAATTTTTTTTAATTGGTTTTATTTTTTTATCTAACATTTATAAAAAGTACCAAAAATTTTATATAAAGTGATGCTATTATTTTGAGTAATAACTGAATGCTAATTTCTAGTCAAACAAACAAACAGAAGATGCAAAAATATTGTCAAATAAACCAATGTTTTAGTTTTATAATTGCTGAAATCTTTTAGTACTTTATTAAATGTTTATAGTGTTATTGCAAGTCAGTAATGTTTCATATGTTAAGTTTTGAAATGAAAGCTCTATTAAAACTATTATCTCAGTTATTTATAAAATATTAATGTCACAGTACATGTAATTCTTTTAGTGTATTGTGGAAACTAGTAATAAATTTATTTTTATTATAAAAAAAAAAAATGTTTAATTAATTGATATAATCTGTATTTCATCTTTAGTGAAACAAACTTATCTGAAATCTTTCAAGAACTTAAATTAAAAAAGTTAAAAAAAATAAATATCACTTTATATTTTAATAAATATATTGGTATAAGAAAAGGTAATTAAAAAATTATGGTGTGGTTTCTTTTATTTTATCAAAATTAATAATTTTTTTCTAGACATTAAAAAAACATTTTGCTGTACGTATCAGTTTCATGTTGTGGGATTTCATAGGGTTTTGTTTTTTTTTTTAATTTTGACAGCGTAGTTATAATTTCATTGTTTATTTTTATTTTGTTTCTAAATAAATATATATTTTTAAATATAATCTGTATATCATAATTGTTGTGTAGTTTTTTTTGTTTTTTTTTTTTTGTAATAAAGCAAATTGTTTGGGTGGTATCAAATATTTTATGTATAAGTAGTATAAAAATGCTAATTAATGTGATAACACTTCTTGTAAAATTGAGTAGATGTGTGTTTGTTTTTTTTATAAATTAGGATATATTTTTACTTCTAATATTATTTATTAAAAAATATTTTACTGTAGAATTTCATTTTAAACTTTTAATCAAGTTAAATTGGTAATTAAAAATTAATAAAGTTATTTAATAATGTAATTTAAAATAATTTCAAAAAATTACTTCACTTAAGAAATTTTTTTAATTCTTAAGGTATTAAATATTCAGTCCTTCGATTCAAATAAATAGTTCCCCATACAGTGAAAATTAGTTCTATTTATCTTACAGATTTATTTTACATTTTATTTTTATAATTTTAATTGTGTAGGGAAAGGCTCATAACATTAAAAAATAATAGCCAAAGAGTTGATTTACATATCATTGAACTTTCTTGCTACTGAAAAGAGTATTGAAAATCTTACTTCCAGCTCCAGGATATCCTGGTTCACTCATTGCCATTAATAACATTATTCAGTCCAAGAGACAGACTATATATATATTTTCCCCCCACTGAATTATATTATTTTAATATATTATTGAATGATGATTATGTTAAATGATTGTTATAATTGCAAGCTTGTGTATATGCTTTATACTTATAGAATGATTTCCTTAGTTATTTTTAAAGTTTTATTTTTTTTTGTGTTGTTTAAATTTTTCATTGTTTTAGTAAGCATCTGAATAATACATTTTTTAAAGAAAAAATAGAAATAACATTCTCTAAAATGAATATTTAAAATATTGTGTATTTGCCTTGAAAACAAACCTATTAGCTTAGTTGGCTAAATAGCCAATTAAAATGCAAATTTCTTGCATATTAAATTCATAATAATTACAATAAACATTAATCATTTTTTTTTTTTTTTGTAGTAAAAATACTAATTTAGTTCATTATATCTACTTTAAAAAGTGTAAATAAGTGAAACTACTTTAAAATAATATACTTAAACGAAATAAATTTTTTTTATAATGTGGAAAATTAACAAAAAAATCCTGAAAGCAGAATGGAATAGTACTGAGTAATATAAGTGAAGGTTAAAAAATTCAAATAATAAAAAAATTGAAGCTGGTTAAAAAGAATACGTAAACAGTTACTAGGAAGTAAAAAAATTATTGATATTATTTAATCTATATCTGTCTTTTAGGCAACATAACTGAATGTATTTTTATGACCTAACCTAACACCTGTAACCTTAGTAATATAAAATAATGTACTTGCAAAAGTAATTATAAACTTGTTTCTATAGTAAAAAAAAGAGCAGTTTGTAAGATCTGAATTACTCTACCTGTTTGTGGTAAAACATCTCTTTTGCAGTTCAGTCATGATTATAACTTAGAATTCACGTTTGAACTTTAAACAACTTTATGCATCTTCCGAGTTAACTTCAGTTTCTGTAGGAGAAATGTTACCTAATTTTATTTATTTAGCCCCATTTATTCAGTTCTATGGTGAAAAAATAAAAAATAAAAGAAAGTTTCATTAATTCTGATAATACTACCCCCCCCCAAAAAAAAAACATAACATTTTAAATAACTGTAAAATTTAAAATTAATTTGTTGATTTTCTTCTAAAAGCCTGCATGATACTAAAAATAAATGTAGATAAATAGAATATATATTGTTTATGTAAAAAAAAAATTGTATTAATAAAATATTAACTGTGTAGAAATATTTAATAATTACTGTGAAATAATGAATTTTATTACGTAATTTCTATAAGCTAATTGCTTTACTTAATTTTAAGCAATTTGACTGATGAATAAATTAATAAAAACTGAAAAATCTGATAATAAAAGATTATCAAAACAAACTGCCTAACTGCCTTGTGTAACTACTCTTGTATTAAGGTTACACAGGATTGTACTTATTAAGTGCATATGTTTAATATTAAATTAAATCAACAATATGTAATTGAGTTATGATGCTTAGAAAGAAATATAATAGTGTATATACTTATATGGTTAGTCGCTTGGATGGAACTTATATTCAAAACCCCAAAAAGTGTCAACAATAAAAATTAGTCAAAAGAATGTTGTATTTTTAACAAATGCTTGCAGTTTTATCTTTATAAAATTTATCTTTAAAAATAAAATAAAATTGTATTGTTACAGAATTATGTAATCTAAAATTTAAGATTTAGCATTTAGTCTAAAAGTTATTGACCTTACTTATATTAAATCAAAATTTACTTTACATTATTCCTATTCATCCTAACAGAATTTTTATATGTTTAAATAATGGTAATATTAGTGGCTAACTAGAATTGTATTAATAAATATAACTTTTAGCTCAGCCTAATTTTATAATGGGCCCTTTTATATTTCAGTTTAATCAGTATTTCATAATAAGAGATCTATGTGAATTGGGAGACTAAAACATTTATATATACATATTTAAAACAATTATATATATATATATATATATATATAATTTAAATATAAGTGGACATTTCCCTATATTATTGTGTAAAAAATTTGTTAATGTTTAAATGATTATTTAATAATTACACAAATTTTAGTGTTAGATGATATGTTTTTTGTTAGTTGTAAGGTATTATTAACAAATGAAAATCACTTAAGGTTGTTCATTCAACAGGATGAATATTACAATTATTTTGAAAATTTGTTAAATAATTTTTCTTAGTATTTGATTCATATCTCTTAATTGTAATAAAATCTTTTTGCCAGTATAGATATAATAATTTTTAAAGTTAACATTTCCAAAATGTGAAATGCAGGGATGTTAGAGAAATATCTTTTAAAAAAAATAGAACATCTAATCCACCCATCCAGAAAAATTCCCATAACTCTAACACATATCTTACAATACCATTGAAGTATTATGTAAAAATATCTATCATTATGTGATTTGTCATTTTATAATGTACATAAAAATTGTATTGTTAGATTCAAAACCATTAACAAAATTAAAAAAAAAATCATAAATAACTGCTGTTACAGTAAAACCTAGGTAATATGATGTTCCACATTGATTTAAAAGTATAAACTGCAGTTCCCATCTATTTGTATATTTTACCATAGAAAAAAAGTAGGTATGATGATATTAGATACATACATGCAGTCTTAGATTTTAATTTGTGTATGATATTGCATTATTCAGTCTTTAATTAAATGTATGTTTAAAATCGTATAAAAAAACATTTTTATAAAAATAAATACATTTCTAACAATGATTTTTATGGATGTTAAGTCATATTTTGTACCAATAATGTTGATGTTTCTGTACCAGTAATTTTTTTCTATGCAATATAGAGTAATATATACAGTAGAAGAAGTAATTATGGATAACTGATGAATTCCACAAAATTTATTTATTATACAACGGTATTATTACTGATTTCTCTCAAAAGGTTTTTGTCTAGATTAGTAATATCAGTATCTGAATGTGGAAATTTAGTTCCAAGTATTACTCCTTAAGAAAAGAACAACCTTAAATTGCTTATTTTGCTGTTGGACCATGTAATCTAGCCCACTCCTGTCAGTTCATAAATCTATGAATTATGAACTACATGAGCATACAGTTTATCTTGCTAGAATATCAGGTTTGCGCTCAATAGGTTAAGTTTTAGTTCAATTTAAAAAAGAGAAAATAATCTTTTTTTATAGATTAATTAGTCATCTTCTCATTTTAACAACCAATATTTTTATAATTTATCTGTTCTCAAAGACCCTTCCTATTATAAATTTGCTATTATTTTTTCATTCTTTTAATTTACTTTCATACAGATTTCTCTTTTAACATTGAAACTGTCCCATTTAATTTTATTCTCATTCATTCTTTTTAGTTTTACCTAGAAAAAAAATCATCTCTAAAAGAATAAGTATGTATTTTCTCAAACTTGGTACCGCTGATATGTTAATTAATTAAATAATATTAACAATTAAAAACCCACCTTACCAGCACATTGAGAAAAACCCAAGATCTTTCAGCTTACTTAAAAGCCCATCATCAGGAGTTAAAAAAAACATTATATTGAAGTCAGCAATTTTTAAACTAAGTGTACTGTTAGGACTGAACAGTCATGATTGTTTTTATATTTTTATTTATATTTAAAAAATTTTTGACTTCAATATAATGTTTTTTTAACATCTAATGGCTTTCAAGTAAGCCGAAAATTCTTGGGTTTGTCTCAGTGTGCTGATAAGGTGGATTTTTAATTGTTAATATTATTTAAAAAATTAGTACACATCATAAATAAATCTTTATTTTTCCTCTATTAATTTTTTCTACACCCTCAAAACTTTTCTTTTAATCCATTTAAATTATTCCTTATTCTATGAAGAGTTAAAAGCAATAAAAATACACTGTATCTTTCTTCTTTCAGAATTGTGCTTGTAAAGACAAGCCCAACAATGGGTGAAGATAATGAAAGCATTATCCTTTATGCATATTGTATCTTCATAATTTTTATGCAGATAAGCGATATATTTACATATTATATAAAATATCTAAAAAAAGGAAATTAAGGGATTTTACTTATTTAAAAAACAATGAAATTCATTCTTCTCGCAAATAAAATGTGCTATTATTGCATGTTGTTGATTCAATTAAAATTTAGTTTTTCTATCTTTCATAAATTCTGTACATACTTTTAATTTTCCTTATAATCATATTGATAAAAAAACAGCTTATGTAGAACGCATGTTTATAAAGCAGTACAGTTAAGTGTGGCCACAATCTGTACCACTTTGTACTGCTTTGATCAATTCTGTACAGACACCATATGGAATTTTTTAACAATTATTTTTGTATTTTTTTAAATGTTTTTGGCCGGGCAACTACAAAATATGATCTGCTGTTAGTTTGTTTCAATACAAGTAATAAGAATATGCTGAAATTCATCAATAGATCAGTAAAGTTTGTAGTGAAAATGTAATAAGTGATGAATTATTGAGAAAATTATGTCATTTCATTATATTACATCACTTCATTTGAAGTGATTCTTTGCTTGACAGCAACTTACTGCAATGATGGTGTTAAAAGAGATGTATAACACTGACAATCTTCAAAATCTGTGGGCAAAATAATTTTATTAAAAAGGTGTTAAAAAATTGATTTCATGCTATGATAAACTTCTTTTCATTATATTTTCCATCAATATTAAGACATTTTATTTATGCTCTTTCTTGTAATTATAGAATTGTTTAAAATTAAATTGTAATTATTTTATAATAACCTAAAGTACTTATTTTCTGAATGTGCCTTGTTTAATTCACCTATTCATAATTTATGACCTTGTAGAACAAAATGTTTTTTTTCACTACTAAAAAGTAGTATTTCTGAATCTGTTCTGTACATAAACTATATTTCTATTTCATTCTATACATGGATAACGTCTAAACATTAAATGATATTTCTAAGTGTTTTTTACTTTTAAAATAACTGATATGTATTAATTTTAATTTTGAGCACAAACATAAGGCTTGAAAGATTTATATATATAATATTTTGTATTATTGTTGTAAAATATTCTTTATTAATAATTTTGTACTTAAGAAAAAACAGCATTAAGTTAAATTACTGTTCCTATATAAGTGGTTTCTATGTTCTATTTTAAATTAAATTTATTTTGCATTCCTATGTAACAGTAACGATTCTATAGATAAGATTTGAATTTATCTTGTTTAGTCATTTGAAATTATTCATTTTTATATATGCATTTTTTTTTTCATTTATTTTAAGATGGAGAAATGTCTATTCCGAAGCTGATATTTTATCTATATAAGTATGAATGTGTTTCCCAGCTGACATTCTATCCATATAAAAACATTTCTCTACTAAACAGACAAAACTGTGAAAAAAAGAATACACCTTGTAAAATTAAAAACACTTTTATAAGTGGTATTTACTTCAATTAGTTTTTTATTACTTATTCTTATCCAATCTGTGGGCCAAGGGGTTAAAACTTGATGAATATTTGTTAAGTGTTATTACATACATGGAAGTACCACATTTAAATTCAGCCTGTTATACAAATTTATGTAATTTCTTGTTAAAGTTTTCTATCACAACCTTTCTAATCAATTTAATAGTTTATTAATAATACTTAAAAGTAATAATTTTGCAGTATTTATAAAAATAATTTATAGAATCTTTTTTTTTTACGTTTCATTTAAACATTTATTTTTTCAATTTATCATTGTTTATTAAACAGATTACAAAAAAAGTTAAATTACTTATCTTTATGCTAATCAACAAATAAATATTTATTATAATTCTTAGATCAGATAGAAAATAATGCTTTTGAAGTCATTTTTTAATTTTTTGTTTCACCTCTGGAACCACTGTTAGGTTATATCTTCAGAGGATGAGATGAACGAATTGTAGCGTGTGTGAAAAATGCC
>JAAAKQ030249091.1:0-15896 GCA_010016005.3 Zanna intricata | reverse complement strand
TACATTCAGACATGGAGTACAGTATCCCAAACTATTACACTAATTTTTGTAATTGTTACACATTAGAAACAATTATTTTTTATTTAATTCAATATGTACTTTTTTTTAATAAATTAAATAAGAGAATAACAAGCACACCCCCTCCCCCTCATCACTTTGTGTGGAAATTGATTGTGCTAACTCTGAAGTGATTATCTTTACTTAGAAAAAGAAATACTGAGATAGTGTCTTGTAATAAAATTAATTTTTGTTACTGTTTTTCTGATAAGTTCCTGCAGATTGGTTAGTACCAGGGGAGTTGCCTAGTAGTAAAAGAACCTTTCTTCTTTGGGATGCTACTTAATCTTAAATTGTTTTCCGTCACCAAATCTGTTAGTTGTGGAAAGAATTTTTAAGTTGTATGACAACCTTTATCTGTAAACTAATAATATATTTATCTCTTTCTAAGGCCATTGAAATATAACAACCCCAAAATATATTTCTAGTGTTGAAAATAGGTTGTATTTTTTCATTTGATGCCTCCCTGTTATATATAACTTATTCATTAACACAAAAAAATGTGACTTATTGAAGAAACATAACCAGACTTTTCTGATTTTTTGAACAGACATTTCCAGACTTCTTGGCATACATTTTGACCCACATTAGCAATTTTTCTCATTAATATTACTAAAGAGGTGTATTTTAGTTGATCTATGAACTTTCAGTCCAGTTGCAAGCACTGCATTAAACAATTGTTAATATAGATATTTGTTCTACTAGCTGTTAATTCAGTTTATGTCTGTACCAGATAGTCAAGAGTCAATTTTACATTTTAAATTACTAATAATAAATCGTGTAATAGAATAGGTTTTACCTTTGTTCTTTCCTTAAAGTGTAAAGAAAGGAACCTCTAAACTTTTAATATGAATAGTAACTAATCCAAGACTACATTCAAAAGGTACTTTATATATACTGATATACTCTTACAGAAAAAACAATTTTAGAAAATTTATTTTTTTTTGCGAAAGAATTATATATACATTGTTTTATATCTACTACACAAAGTTATGTGAAGAAAATATGATTTTATAACGAAACCTAAATTCATTTCAACACCAGTTTCTAACTAAACAAAGAATGTTAAAACTCACATTGCTCTAAAAACAGAAAATTTATTTGAATTATTTTGCTTGCTACTGAACGTTTCTTGGAAGGTTTTATCTCATTTATTAGTCTTTTTGTAAATATAAGAAAAAATATTGATTATTTTTTTTTTTTTTTGTTTGACAAATGGTGTAAAATCTAATAGTGATTTGTTTAAATCACTATTGTGACTGATTTGTTTAAATAAGTAGTAAAAAAAAAAAAAGGTAATAAATAATTAAAGCTAAGTTTTTACATACAGTATATATTTTTAATGACTCAACATTTTAAAATGTCTGGATGAAAATAAAAAATTTGTTAATGTCCAGAAATATATTTTTTCTGATTATTAATTAATAAATGCAACATAAATTTCTTTAGTTTATAATTTTTTTGTCAATCTGTATTTTTAATACCATATATCAACTCGTTGTATCACATAAAAAAATTAACTATAAATAAAAGGGATGCAGCCTTATGAAAAAAAGATTGATGTTATAACTGTACAACAGTACAGAATGTGCTGCAAGTAAAAATTTTACTGATGTTAAGGTAAACTCTATTTATATGAAGTCAAACAAATTGAGAGTTTGTTATCAAAACACGAAAAGGAATGTTATTCTCATATGATTATTAAATTTTACTGAAACATCCAAATAAATTTTTTTGGCCAAAAATTGCATAAAAAAATTTGGCATTCAGTAGTAAAATATATTTGCAGCAGTAAGAAGTTTTACGGATACATATGCAGTGGCAACCACCATCGAAAATGAATAAAATTTATCATTATTGAAATTTTATAAAGAAAATAAGTATAATTTTATAAATTCAAAAAAAGAAAAAAATCATAGGAAAAGTAAAATTGGGTTTAAGAATACAACATATTAAGGAGCTCAGTATAATAATGGATGAAGTATGAGTGATACCAGAAATTGATTAGAAAGAAGAATTTTCATGCAAAAGAGTGTTAGAATCAAGTAGATTTTAGAATTAAAGATAAAATCTTTTAGTCTTTGTTATGGGATTTTAAATTTAACTTAAAGATGTTAAATAATCTGCTTTACAGCATTTTTAACATCAGTTATGTGCAAAATATTATACCTTAAAATATTATTATTTACAATAATAGCCATGCCTATTACTACTTAAAATTGTCAATAATATAATAATTTATTTTTCTCCATTCTGAAGTAGAAGAAGAATAAGCCTGTTTTCCATTCTGGAGAAAAGTAACTTAAGATTAGTATTTTTACTAAAATATTTTATATGTCAAGATCAGTTTAGTAAATTTAAAATTAAGAGTGTGTTTTTTAATAACAGAATGATGAAAGAATTTAATGAAAAATTAGTTTAGTGATACATATCTTGAAGTATTCCAGGTTTGTTAGTGTAAGAATGAACTTTAAAGGATAAAAATTGTATTTAAAATGTGTAAAGTAAATAGCGTAAGATAAAGGTACTATTTTCTATATGAGGTCTGTTTTTTTAATACAAAAAAAAAAAAAACTAGTAGAGATATTGTCAAAAAAATTTCTTTATTTCATTCTTAACACTTTATGCTACTTTTCTACATAGTTACCTTGTTTGTCTAAGTATTAGCATTTTAATAAATTGTTTATGCCCATATCATAGAAGTAAGCCGCCTGTGAAGACAACCAGTCTTCAATTGTTGTTATCACTTCATCAATGTCAAACTTCAAACTGCTGACTGCTTGAAACTACTTCATGTCTCAGAACAGGTGGTAATTGCTCAGTGCAAGGTCCAAGTTGTATGGAACGTAGCCCATTTTCTCCTATCCAAAAGATCTGTTTAACTCTAGAGTTTGAGCAACAGAATTAGATCATGCATTATCACACGGCAACAAAACTCCAGATTGCAGAAGGCCATGTCGCTTATTTTGTATGGCACACTAAAGCTTTGTCAAGGTTTTGCAGTACATACCTGTGTTTATTGTTATCCTTATATAAAATCAACTAACAGGACACCATGTCTATCCCAAAGCACAGTTGCCACAGTCTTGCGTGTTAATATTGTCTCTTTGGCTTTCACTTTGACTGGAGGTGTTGTTTTTTGTCATTCCATTGACTGCTGCTTTGATGCTGGAATGTTGTGAAAAACCCATGTCTTGTATCCTGTGGCAGTGTAATCCAAAAGTTCATGTATTTCCTCACTGTATCAGATCAAAAATCTTAAAGCACTGGCCTTTTTTCTGTTTTGGTGTTCTTTAGAAAGCAGCTTTTCTTGTTCCTTTGCAGTTCTTCAAAAATGAAAATTTAATTTAAATGAAAAATTATTCAGAAAACTTTTGTATAGTACTGGCCTTGGAATTTGTGGGAGTATCAGTGACAAAGTGAAAATTGTGAATTGCCGGTCTTTATGAATTTTTTCATAAAAAATTACGCACCAAATCATCTGTGATTACAGGTCAGCCCAATCAAGGTTCATTATTGACATTATCCTGCCTGTCCTTGATATATGCACTTTGCTGCTACTCATTGAATTAGGACCATAAATCTCATGTATCTGATGATGAATGTTGGCTGCTTACACACTTGTGGTCAAAAATTGAATCACAGACTGTATTTCACAATCTGTGGGCCACTCAATATTTTGAAATAATCCAAATTCACAATATAAACTTGTTGTAGTAACACTACGACTATAAATAGCATCTGCATTTGTGCAAGGCATGATGGGAGCTGGGTTGCATGCGCATTTCAACAGTCGTGCAAGTTTACACAATTACAGTCAACCTGTACTTAAAAAATAGCCCTTGTGTATTTTTTCTTTCAGTTTTAAAAATATTTGTTTATACTCTATTGTCTTGCTGTACTTATCACATCCTCACTAATGCTCCATTAGCTGCCCCTTTACAGACTGTATACAGAAGCCTTATGATTGTTAACAGTCCTGGGGATACAAATTCCTGCTGTACTTTACCTTGATTAGCAGTCTCTTACTTTATATCATTCCCACCTCCAACATGTCTGAGAATTTAGCCCTTGAGTGAGTACAATACAGAAATGATAGGAAGATGGCAAAGGAGATAGGCTAATAGATAAGTGGTTGAAGAGAGTGCAAGAATGTAGAGAAGAGAATTGAAAGAGATTGTTGAATAGAGTTAGTGGCAGAATAAAAAGAGATGGTAGAGCAGTTCCAGATAGCTACTGGGAACTGCAATGAAAATTATGATGAATGACTAGATTGGATGTACAAAATATTATAATATTAAAAGTAAAGCAGAAAGCAGTGGGGAATTGCATCAAGTCAGTTTGGTTGGTGGTAAAAATTATCATGTATTTACACTGTTCTCTAAAATTATTGTTGTAAAGTAATGACTCTTTGTTTATTGTAAAATTCAGGCCAGAGTTATGTTGAATTTGGTAATAGTGAATTAAAAAGGTGAATTTTAATCTCCTTAACACAGCTTGAGTAATCTTTTATTTTTTCTTTTTGTTATAGTATACAGCTATTGATAGTGAAGGTTCTCATGTAGCAGTAGCAGGTCGCACAGGTTTAGCACATTATTCATTATTGACTAGAAGATGGAAAGTGTTTGGAAATGAGACTCAAGAAAAGGATATGGTTGTAACTGGAGGGATATTATGGTGGCAGAATTACATAATTACTGGTTGTTACAACTTGCCCGATAATCAAGATGAATTGAGATTATATAGAAGTGATACAAGACTCTCTAATGAAAACATGACATCTATACAAGTATCTTCCCAATTATTGTTACTGGATTCTATTAAAGATAGACTACTTGTTTTTTGTGCCGATTCATTTATAACTATTTATGCCATGTCACTTGTGGATAATATAGGTAAATCATCTTTTAACAGGTTTTTAAAGATATTTCTTTACTCTAATTTATTTTGGTAATAGCTTAGTAGTATAAAAATAAGAGAAGCATAGTTTTCTTTATCATGCAGTTTTATTTTCTTTGTATGTATATATATGTATACAAATTTTGTTTATTTTAAATAGTATTTATTGATTGAAATTTGTGTGAATGCAACGAAAGTAATAATGATAATAATAAAAAAATATGCATATTTATTACGTTTATCGGAATTCATCACTCCTAACTGTTTTGATATTATTTCCTTTTTAATTTTTTTTTAACCCTTATATTCTGTGAATCATACAGCTAGTTATTTGTTTTAACAGTTCTATAATCTTAATTGGACACTTCTGATTTGGGTATTTTTTATTCTCTAGTCATTTAGTTGGCACCATTCCAGAAGAACATTGTGGTTAATTATGTTATGTTTGTTGAGCACAGTCTATGCATAGCCTTTTGTACGGTGAGCAACGTAAAACCAAACCGAAGACTAAACTCAGTTTTGACACATAACATTTTATTAATGAAATGAAAAAAATTAAAATTAAAATGAATTATATTCTGAATTCACATTAACAGATGATTACATGTTAACCATACTTTCACAAGAGATGTTTGAAGTAATCGTCCTGCTCAGCAAATACTTTTTATACTTAATTGATCATATTGAGAGTTACCTGATGCAAAATGTCATTACCTTTGATTTCTTGTTGAATTTACCTTCACTTCATCACTAGTGTGGAGATTTTATTCATAAACTCTATTCTTCAAATAAGCCAAAGGAAAAATCCTAAATAGGCAAATCTGGGGAACTTGGGAGGTCATCACCCTCTGCTGACAGTTCATTTTTGTGTAAAAGCTACATGAATGCATGCTAGTGAATCATTTTATATATAACACATTGCTCCATCTTGTCGAAAGGCTTCACCTTTGTACTCTTTTTCACAAACTGACTGAGCATAGAATTCTTTAAAAGTTTAATGGTACACTTCTGTATTGACAATCCAGTCAAAAAAGTTTGACTCTGTTACACAGTTACTATAAACAGCACACCAGACAAATATTTTCTCATTGTGAAGTTGATGCTCAAACATCTCGTGAAGAGTTTCAGTCATCTGATATATGGTATGTGAATTAAAATGCCCAGATAACTGAAAACATATCTCATCTGACGTGAAATACAGCATCAGATCTATCTTTCCATCAACAATGTTTTTAAGAAATCAGTTTCAATAATTAAGATGTTTGGTTTGTGAATTCTCTAAGTTGTTACATTGTTATATGATGCAGTTTCAAATTTAAATCAGGAAGAATCTCACAATGAAATGTGTATTTTACACAACTTTGTTTCATAACAGTCATGTAGATTTGATTTTTCAGACTAACAGAAATGTTTTGTGTATTGGCTATGGCCTCTCAAATTCTAACAGAAGGTTGCTTATTAGTTATGCATTTGAAACTGACTTTATTGAATTTTTTTAACCAAATTGTATATATGCTACTCTTTGCTGAGATACTGGAATAATTTTCTGCAAATATTTATTTTACATGTTTCTTGAAAAGATCCACTAAACGCATATAAGCTTCATTATAACAACACTTTCCTTGATTGAAAAAGGATTTTAGAAAAACAAAATTGCAGAGAACATTATACTGCACTAGAGAATGTACAGTTTACAATTGGCAATAGATGACATATACAGCCAATAGTGGTGCTATAGTAATAATAGCGTTAAAGATGACATTCAAATAACTGCAGTTAGAGCTGATTTGGTTTGTGAATCTCTCACCCATTAGTTCTGCTGTCTAGGGGGCATTTTGTAAATGGATCCTTCATACAGCAGCTATGAAATAGTATAATTGCAAAACCTGTGTTTATTTTGTTTGTGTCATCTAGTGAAATGGCAGTGTGACCAAATATTCCTGGTGTATTGTTTATGAAATAGATCACATTTTAGAACAGATTTTCCTTTTTATATTAATATATATCACAAAAAGTACAAGTGTGCATAACATGTACTATATGAGGTGCTAGCCAAAAGTTTGGGGAATTTTACCATAAAAATAAAATAAGCTTACCATAACTTTTAATTTCCATTGTTTCCTTCAAAGTAGTCCCCTTGGGCATTGATCCCAGTGTTTTTCCCATGATTCCATGCATCCCTGGAAGTCTGCAGCTGTAAGTGTTCAAAGCACGTTCTGCGTTTCTTCCTGAATCTCCTCTGTTGTGTTAAAACGATGGCCTTTCAATTGAAATTTTATTTTTGGAAAGAAAAAAAGTTGCATGGGGCAAGGTCAGGCGAATAGGGTGGGTGGGGAGGGGAATCACTACCGTCTTTTTGGAAAGCAAGAAATTCCAAACGGCTAGTGGTGTGTGTGTGTGTGTGCGTGCGTGCGTGCGTGCGTGTGTGTGTGTGTGTGTGTGTGTGTGTGTGTGTGTGTGTGTGTGTGGAGGGCACGTTATCATGTTACAGAACCCAGCTGTTGTTACCCCACAGATCTGAACATTTGTGCTTAATGCTTTCATGTAATCACTTCAAAACTTCACAATAGAACATCCCATTCACAGTTTGACTAAAAAGAACAAATTCCTTATAGTTAATTTCTTTGATATTGAAAAAAAAACATCATCATGGACTTCACATTGCTGCAAACTTGGCGTGCTTTTTTTGGCTGCAGTAACCTTGGCAACTTCTGTTGTGACAACTGCTGCTTAGTTTCAGGGTAATACACTTACACCCACGTCTCATCACCAGTTATGTTGTTGGAGATGAAGTTAGGGTCATCTCTTGCTGAATTTTTCAATTCACTTCAGACAGCTACACAATTTTGTTTCTGGTCGCTGTTTAACAGTCTCAGTACAAATTTTGCAGCAATGCATCTTATGTTCAAATTGTCTGACAAGATGCGCGGACCCGTATGACATTTGTATGATTGCACAAACATCATGGATTGCTTGTCTATGATCTGCAACTATAGCCTCTCGCACTTTTGTGATGTTTTCCAGTGTAGTGCTTGTTGATAGTCTTCCTGAACGCTCATCGTCGTCAACTGTCGTTCGTCCATCTTTGAATCATTTGTACCACAAAAAAGTTTTACTTTTACTTATAGCATTGTCACCAAATACTTTCACAAGCATTCAATGAGTTTCTGCACCAGTTTTTTTAAGCATGAAGCAAAATTTGATACAGGTTCTTTGCTCTTTAAAATCTGCCATTTAGAACTTTGCTGAAGCAGTAAAACACAACGTTACACAACCGCATGAAAGTTAAGAATGCAGCCTCTCACCATCACAGCTGTTGGAACAGTGATTTACAAAGAGTACTGTTAGCCACATCTAGTGGCAGCAGGTTATTCCAGCAATAGTTTGCACATGAAATTCCAATTCCCTGAACTTTTGGGTAGCACCCCGTATATCACTTACTACATTTATATATCACACATAAGTTTTTAACACAAATTTTTAAAACAATTTTTTCATTTTGTCTTGAAAAATGTTGGCTATAAATTACTTTTTGGGAATTAGCATTTTTCTTTAATTAATTATTAAAATATTTTTACCATTTAATTTATTAATGTTGTAGTAAAATATACAAAGAGCCATATATTAAAAAAAAAAAAAACTATGTTTTCCCTCTTAAATAAAAGTGAGTTCATTAAAAATATAATTATAAATTTAGAAAAACTTCATAAAACACAAATGGTGAATGTCATAATATTGAAATTATACAGAAAAAAGAATAATTGAAAATGAAAAACTGGTTTGAGATGTCAGTAAAAATTAGTGCAATAAAGAAAACGTTAATCTTTTTGTACAAGTTTTAATAATTATCTAAAAAAATAGAATTGGTTACAGTTTGTTAAGAAGTGTATAACAGCTGGCTCCCATTTAATAGAGTAAATTTGCACAGTTGCTCTCCAATGGAAGTAGATCTGTACAGTTTCCTACTTAATAAAAGTAGATCTGCAGAACTTCTCTGAGTATATGGTGTATTTATTAGAAAGTAAATAAATGTGTTCTAATATTTGTCTATCTGTTTAGTTTTAACTCTCTAAACTCCTGTATAGATTTGTTGCAAATTACATAAGTACATGGTCCTTATAACTAATTTGCTACACCAGTTGAAAACACATTTAATGTGAATAAATAGGACTTGCTGAATTAGGTAACATAACCGATACCATTTTCAATAAATTTCTGAGATTGTAGCATATTCTTATTGAACTCATCAACTAATTTTATTAATAAACATTTTTTCTTATTAAAAACATAATTTTTTTATAACCTGTTAAATTATTAAATTAACAATCATAATTGTGTTGTATTCACTATAGAAGATGTGGAATGGAGATGGGTTCACAGCTTGGTGATCCATTATTTACAAATATAATATCTTGATTATGTTTTTTTGTTATTCACTTTCAGATAGTTATACTTTCTTCTACAATAAAACTCTCCCCAGAAAACTTCTTATTATTTTTTTTTATAATCCCATATCTTTAAATATTCTCCTGTAGCATTCTTTTGGAATAATTAAATTCTTTGTTTTTGTGAAATTCTTTTTAATTTCTCAATGTATAATGATATTAACTGATAAATCTTATATGTGAAAGAGTTTATCAAGGTGTATATTCTATTTGATAATTTTATCTAGGTGTTGTGTAAGTTTATGTGCTGGAGCTCAAATAAGCACAGAGTTACTTTCTAACCCCTTCCAAAAACTTTTCCAGACTAAAGAGTGTAGAGGGTGTCAAAGTTAACATAGCATAAATCGTCATATTGTTATTCTTTGCAGTATATATAGTTATTTATAACATACTGCAGATTTTGTTTTATCTTATTTTTACAATTAATATTAATAGATTAAATAATTTTTCTTTAACAATTATTTTTTTGGTGTTTAAATGTAATATAATTTTAATTAGGTCAAGGTTTTATAAATCACATTTTGATTGAGAATCACATTAGTAGTGATCAGCAAGGTTCAGTTGTACAGTAGGCTGTTGATAATTCGACACATATGAGGTAGCCCTGTTTTCAGATTACCAGAATTTGTAGAATTACAGGAATTACCTAATTTCAAAGAAATAACCATCAGAAAAAATTATACACTTTCATATGCATTTATTAATTTATATAACTGATGTAATTTTATTAAGAAAAATAATAATACAACTAACCTTTTACCTAACATTCTAACCCCTGTAGGGGAAAACACCCACCAAGTGAGGATTCCAGCCGCCACACATAACATCCCAACTCCCATAGGGGAAGACACCCACCAAGTGACGATTACAGCCGCCACACCACTCCTCCCGTTCCTAGCCCTGAGGGGCTTTACCGGGAGTCGTCTGAATGACCTTCGTACTGATTACATATCTCATTCATCAGCCAGGCCTTGGTTGGGATGCCCCTGATGCAAATGCCGCGGTCGACATTTAGCATCAGAGTAAAATACCTCAGCAGCAATCGCCCTCGCCCTCGCCATAGGCTTAGGTCAATCTACATGTAGCCCTATAGCTAAATAACCACAACGCAGAAGCACGAAACTCCGCGCCTACTCTAACTAATGTAACTACCCATGTGACTCTGAATGCCATATACGCATCGACAAACTCGATTGGAGATCAAATTCCCACTAAAAATGCTGCTCGCAGCAACGCAATTTTGACCTATAACAACATTACACATAAAACATACATTCACTTAGGGCTCTTAACTTGAGGCAATGCCTCCCAATGTACCACGTTCACGTGACATTCTCTTCTCGTCACAGTTAACCTACATCAGCGCCGACACTGCCACAACTGCTCGCATAATGAACAGAGCCCAACAATGCCACGACTAATATTCCTACCAATGCCTCAGCAGAGCAGCGCAAACGCAAAAGGCAGTGACTGCCTTGCCAAGGCCATACTCTATAATGCAACCTCGCAGTAAGAAAAATAACTGTGGCTCGTCGCCAAATCGCCTATGTCTAACCACTTAACTGGACAAGCTGGAACCCTAGCCACCCAGGCTTCTACCTCCTAAACACCTTCCGCAACCCTGGAAGGTGCAATGGTTCGCAGAAAGCCAGCAACAAGCTGCCACTCAGCTCGGGTCTTCCAATTGACCCTTAAATCAAGGCCTGAGCATAATCTCCCAAGTTCCCCTTATCCACTCTGTCATGCGCAAACTCATACCGGGGACACACGTAACAGAAAAATACTGATCAATATTTTTGTTTTGCTTTAATGGAGAGTTTAAAATTATTTTCTAGCAAACATTTTAATGTTAAAACATCAGCAGCTGCCAAATGCACTCAAAGCTCTTTTGTGACCTACAGTACTAGTCGATGGCAAAGGTGTCATATTTTTGTTGTCATCATCGTCTTCGTCCTGATCCAGCATATCTTTAGTAATCTTCCAGTTGGTCACCAATTGAAAATGAAAATTATCAAGTACATTAAATTTTTTTTTTTTTTTAATTATATCACATTAAAGAAAATTATAAATTATCATGTATGTCATCTTGTCTCAGTACTGATCAAACATGACATCTTTAAGATTTACTTTTTTTTAACTTTTTAAAAGGAGTATTTTTTAATTTACTCATTATACTGTACAATAGATTTTTTAAAATTTGTTTTAATCCTTTGGATCACATTTTGATTCATCGCCTGAATGATAGCCGTAACATTCAGCAGAAGAAATATGACACAAATAAATCTTCCTCATCTGGGGCCCCATGCAGTTCTCTAAAAGTAAAAATTTATTTTACCTTTTTCTGGAAACTATCCTTTTTCTGGTAATTGTCTATGTTTAAGGAATTTTTTTTACTGATACAAACTGCTCTCAAACAGTTCAAAAAGTACTTCCCATACATCCATACTTGGCCTTGATTTTTGTATTTTACAGGAATTCTTACATTTTTAAAAGCCCTCGGATTTTTCACTTGCCTACAACAAGCAATTGATGTTATGGGTACCATTCGCATTTGAAAAATATGTAGTTGTAATTCTGTTCTATTGTGCTCAACTGCAGACACAGCTAATGATGTTGGCAATGAACAGAAGTACTGTACTGTAATTTGTTAGAGTGTTCTATGTAATCATGGCCTACTTACCTAAAATATCATATTCACCACTCGACCATGATGTGTCTGTGTTTTATCATTTGTGACAGCATGCATAAAAGTTGAAAGTAGAAAAAAAAAAGTTGCATACACGAATTGCCTTAGCAGTTAAACAAAAAATGTCGGATTGCTGCAGGTGTTGAATTAAAGAGTGTAGGATTATCGAAGGCCAACTGTACTGTAAACTTTGCACAACTTACTGCATGAAAAAACAATTATGAAAATGAGATTTTCTCATTCATTTGGCCAGTGATTGTTTAGAATTCCTAACTCCTAAACCTGATTTTGGCTTCTAAAGTAGTTCGTTCAGCTGACTGCCTCCACTTATCAGGGACATTCTTTTTTAAATATTTTTTATTTTTAATATCTTTGGGGTATACTTGTGAGTCAAACTATGTCATCCATGCTAATTCTCTGAATCCCTCATTGGTTTTGGTTATAATCTTTTATCACCCATGCAAAAGAATTAGTTGTTAAAATTAAAAAATTAGTTAAGAAATTATAATTAATTAAATTATGCTACCTGATTTTCTATCTTTTTGTAATTTTACATGTTCCTAAAGGATTTTTTGTGCTTTTTCAGATCTAATTACTGATTACAATTAGTTTTGTATAAATTTGTACTCATGTATAGTTTTTTGCATATCCAGTGAACTCATTTTTTATTTAAATGTAAATTTCACAAAGGTAACTTTTATTGGGAGGGAAGGAAATTTTATTTTGGTAAGAGGGATTACACTTGTTACACCCAGCTGACTGTTAGGTGAGAAATGCAGTTCATTTTTGACATGCTATAGTGCTGTGAGGTTATATTTGAGCTGTCATAGGTAGTTTCTTTAGATGTATATGTAGTTCCTGCAAATGTTTGAATAACCTAAACGTGTTCTGTTATATTTGTGGTAGCTACATAATTGCTAAGTAAAGACAGAACATGAGTATTTTTGTGAGAAATGTCTTTAACATAAGGCTTGGTGATGAAGACAAAAGTTGAACAGTGCACAAGATATGCCATACATGTGTTGAAGAACTTAGAGTGTGGAAAAATGTTAGAAAAAAAATCAGTGCCTTTGCAATCCCAATGGTTTGGAGGGAGCCATAAAATCATGTTGATGATTCTTATTTTTGTATGATTAATGTTCAAGGTCGTAATGCAAAAAATAAGAAAGATATACAATATCCGAACATTCCTTTGGCCTTACAACTAGTTATGCATAATGAATCTCTCCCTTTCCCAGTTCTACCTCCCATTCTTGAAGATATGTCACAGGAGAGCAGCTCAGAAAATGAATGCAATAAAGCTGATGATTACAAGCTGGAAGAAGATTCTGTACCAAAATTTTTCAGTCAAAATGAATTTAATGATTTAACTCATTACTTTAATCTGACGAAAGATCCCTCCTAATTGCTTGGTCAAGACTGAAAGCAAAAAATTTACTACCTGAAGTTTTGTTCATTTGGTATAGGACCAAAAAGAAGGAATTAATAAAATTCTTTTAAGAAGAAGACTGGTTTTTTGTTATGATATTGAGGGTTTATTGAATTTTTTAATGCCACTTATAATCCAAGTAGTGGAGGTTATAGACTCGTCAAAACCTTGTGTCAAAGGTGTACTTTTACATAATGGAAATTTGTTTGGCTCAATACCCATTGCATATTCAGTACATCTCAAGGAGATGTACGAAAATCTTAAAGCTCTACTGAAACATGTGAACTATGAAAAACATTCTTGGAAAATTGTGGGGATTGTGGGGAAAAGGTTGTTGGTATGTTATTTGGTCAACAATCCAGCTACACAAATATGCTGTGTTTCATTGTGATTGGTACAGCCGAGCCAAAATCATGCAATGGAAGTAACAGACTGGCCCAAAAGAAAAATCCTCCAAACCCATTCTCAGAACATAAATAATGTACTACTTTTTCAACCAGTAAGATACTATTACTTCCTCTGCACATCAGGCTTAGTTTAATGAAACAGTTCACTAAAGCCCTTCCAAAAGATGGTGAATGCTTCCAGTACTTGGCAACTAAATTTCTGAAAGTATCTTATGAGAAACTAAAAGGGATCTTTTTGGGGCTGCAGATCAGGTGTTTAATTAAAGACAATTTTTTCTTTGAAAGTACAATGAATCCAGTGGAAAAAAGGCCTTGGATTTTGTTTAAAAAAAGTTCTGACCAACGTTTTGAGCAACAACAAACATCGGAAGTACAAAATTATGGTTAAGACAATATTGCAGAGTTTCATGAAATTAGGATGTAACATGAATGTGAAGCTTTATTTCTTACAGTCACATATTGACTTTTCCCCTGTGAACCTTGGCGACATCAGTGAAGAACAAGGAAAAAATTGTGGACATCAAGGACATGGAAAAGAAATACCAGGGAAGATGGAATGTAGTTATGATGGCTGACTACTGTTTTATCCAAAATAGAGAAAAGAGCTGGTAAAGGGAGACAATCAAGGAAAAAAAGATTCAACCCATGTCAGAAAGAACTTGGAAGTAGTGAAATTGGCCAAAGAGGAATTAAATTGTCATATTAGCATGTTTTTAAGTGAGTGTATACCATTGTCTGTTCTAATGCTGTGCGTTATAATTTTTGTAGAGGGTTATAAAACATGCAATCTTTAAATCAAACTAAAATAATAATTTTTCCTATTTAAAAAATGTGATTTTTATTTAAAAACTTCAAAAGTGATTTAGATAAAAACCTTACATGATACAGAAAAACTAAAATCAGGTTTGAAATCAGCATGAAAAATGCTTTAACACCACCTTACACTTTTGAAACATCATTTCAAAAGTTTTAAAATGTTGGATTGTATTATTATAATAATTGTTCATTATCGAAAATCCATAATCAGAGTAAATAATGAATTATGAATTTATAAAATGTATTTTTTGTGTAGTTAGTTTTTAATAATTTATTTATATTTAATGCTTTTTATTTAGATGTTATTGATAGGTAGTTTGGATTTTGTCTATATACTTTACCATTTATTTCTTTAGACAGACGTGTTGGGCTTGTTAAAGTGCAGATAATTAATATATCTGCATTGTGTGTTCATCCAGCTTGTGTGGTTTCTGTAACATTGCAGACTGAGCCATCAAGACGTGATGCATGTGGCAGTAAAGACAGTTTTCTAATAAATGTCAGTGGAAGATTATTATCAGTACAGCAGCATGGAAATAATCAGGTAATGTAAATTTTAAGTCATGAATCTAATAATAGAATAATGTAATTAGTAAAATTTCATTTAAAATATGGATATTGAACTCTGAAAAAAAATCAACTTGTAACATTTCAGTCTTCTGCCTGATTCCTATCATCTGCAGATTATTTATTTTATGAGGAGTAAATGATTACCAAAAAATACCTAAATATAATTTTACAAAATTAGACAAAAGAAAAAATGTTTAAGCTAAATTTTTTTTAATGTTAAATATTTTCCTTTTTTTGAATAACCATATTACATACTTCCTTCTTTTGTCAATCAGTCCAAATGGGAATTAAATTCAAGAAATAAGTTACTTTTATTGAATTCAGTTGTACCAAATTTGTATTTCAGAAAGTTAATTATGTTGATTATTTTTCTGAACATTTATTATTTATTTTTTTAATCTAGAAATAAAAAGCTTTTGTTCCCCAAATCTATTATTATGTGTTATGTCTGATGGTAATCTCCAGTTCTTCTGTTCTGTGCTAATCATTTAACCATAACATATTTACTTTAATACCATAAACAGGAAGTGCAAATTAGCAAAAGAAGAGTGGATTAAAGAAAAGTGCTCAGAAGTAGAAAGAGAAAT
>JAAAKQ030249069.1:0-10963 GCA_010016005.3 Zanna intricata | reverse complement strand
AATAATAAAACATAAAGGTTTAACCGACAAAGGCAATAATAATGAAGAACACAAATAATAAATCAATAAAACAAACTTAACACAGTCTGTAAACTTGTTTTTGAAATACAGCAAAAACCCATACAGTATTGTGGCGTCGTGTTCACATTGCAATGATTCATAGGGATTTTCTGATCCCCAGATATGTGCATTATGAGCGTTTGCTTTTCAATTAACATGATATGTTGATTTGTCACTGAATACTCTATGATAAAGAAAATCTTCATAGTCACAGTGTGTCATTTCATACGCAAAGCCAGTTTTGCAAACCATAATTTGTAGGCTTTAGGCCTTGTAATATAACTGTAAATGATATGAATCCAGTTGCAATGTATAGCTAAAACTTCTTGAGGTGTTCTTTTATCTCATGTACAATTAATATTGTGAAACTTGAGAAATATTAAAGACACAGAAAAAAAATTTCAAAGTATGATTAAAAAAAAAAAATTCAAATTAACTTTCACCACACACTATTTATATGAAAATTTCTAAATAAATCAAAAAACAATAAACTTACATTAATACAGATAATTTGATATTTTTTTTAAATAAAGAATTCTTGACAGGTAAATAAATTAAAGATCTCACAAAATTGTTTTCTCATAATTGAATTTATTTAACAACTTTTAAATAAAAATTAACCATAATTTTCAGTAGATAAAAGATACATTTAGAGTGATTTAACTCGGTTCATTAATGTAACCTTCAAAACTACAATATTGGTCTTGCAATTTTTTAATTATAATTAAAAATTAATATATTATAATTATAATATTAATATAATTAATTATTTTTAATTATTATTACGTCTGTCAAATTACCAAAGAATTGTCAGCAATTATTTTTTCTTTCTGACCACCTTGTTAAAAATGTTTTATAATCGTTTAACATTACAAAGAACATAATATATAAACTTTGTCGCATACAATTATATTAAAAAAAAATTGAATGCTGATTATGCTGTGATCAACTTATCTATTTCTGTGTTATGAAATCACAGTATGTTTAAAATATACGAATAATTTGTTTCCAGAATTTTCTGTTTAATTTTGGACCGAGGTAAACTGTGAATAACTGACAATGAGGTACCCAAATCTGTTGATAAGGGACTTCAACCCTTAAGTTTATTTTCAAAATTTTGTTTTTTGAAACTTTATATTCGAGAAAAATTAACAGCTAACAATAAATGGTAAAAATAATAATTATGTACCGAGACCAGGTCTTATCAACTCGTAGGTGGAAGTGTATCTTGCATCGCCTTCTAAAACACGCTTCACAGTAGTCCAAAGATCAGGTTGTTTGGATACAATCAAAATATCTTTATTTTTTTGTTCTGGAACTAATGTGGCAGATATGCTTTGGGCAGATAAATTTCTAACTTGAGTAATATAGCTGAAATACAATAAAAACAGAAAACATTTAAAAAATTCCTATTAATAAGAATAATACAAATTAATTGTATCTTTAGTTTGAGATTCCACATTAAAATGACTTTAAGCCGATTGCAGAATTCTAGAACACTTTAAAAACAGAACCGACACCTTTTTCAAACTCTTTAATTAAGCTCATAAACCGTAGCAATTGATTAAAATCTTAGAAATTAAAATAAAAATTTTAGCAACCCAGGAAGTAAGATGTTTTGAAGAAGTTTAGAAATCTATCTAGAATTTCTATACGAAAACCTGCGATGAAAATTACAAAAGGTAAATCAAGAACTTATGACATAGGTTACGCCTTCCTCATAATTAAAAAAGTAATTCTGACTTAAATTCTAAGTTCCCAGAGAGAATCTCCCTAACAATTAAATGAGCAAATAAAAAATATACTTTAATTGATGACCATGAAAAGAACAATTAATCATCAAAATCAAAATAAAAATCGATGAATTTTGGGGTTAATTAGTAAATTCAACGTTAGAAATTCTAGAAAAAATATACAAATTCTGATGAGCGATTTTATTGTCCAGATTGCGAAGGAAGAAATTTAAAAAAAATCATCGGATTATATTCGGTTCACAAAATTATAAATAAAAACGATGAAAGATTAATAGAACTTTGGAAAACCTAAATTTAAAAATAAACTCTCTTTAAAAAAAAAAATTTCATAATTAAAAATAAAGTAGTTGCCTAATCAAAATTTAGGGCAATTTCATCAAATTGACCATGCGATGATCGATAAAAGGTTGTGAAAGAAATCTATAATGTAAAAATTCAAAAAAGGTGCAACTTTAGATACAAGGAGAAATACAACAAAAATTAATAAGGTATAATAAGGAGAATTTATAATTTACATTTGGTAATAATAGAAAGTTATGAAAAAGGATTAAATGCAATCTAAAAAAATGGATGAAATTAAAAACGAATTCAATTCCCCAAAAATAATTGGAAACAGGAAATATGGTAGAAGTCTGTGAAAAGGTTCTGGACAAAAGAGCAGAAGTAAAGAAAAAAATGTTCAATTCAATAAACAAATTAGCATTAACTGTTTACAGCAAATCAGAAAAAAATTAGCAAGATATCAGGAATCCCAAAAAGAGAATGTGATAAAAGATAATTAAGTGAGATTGAAAAAAAACTTTAAGAAAAAGCACACCAGGAACTTTTAAATGAAAACTAAAAAAAAAAATTGAACTCATTCTTGTGCTTTAAAAATAATTTTAAACAAAAAACATAATTGAAAATATTTAGTAGAATTTTTCAAGAACTTCCAAACTATGAAAAACTTAAATTAAAATTCAGAAAACCAAAAATAATAATGCCTCAAACAAATCCACCAACAAAAGATGAAATTAAAATTGTTTCATCATTAAAAATTAATAAAACATCTGCAGAGGATAAGATAACAGCTGAACTTCTAAAATTTGGAGGAGAAAAATTATACTCGATCTAGAAAAAATACTAAATGAAATCTGGTAAGAAGAAATACTGCAACATTGGTGTTCTGCGTTAATACATCATCCACTTCATGAAAAGGGCGATACACAAAATCGATAAAAATAATTACACAGAAATTTCACTTTCTGGTTACATAAGATTCTTTCAAAAAACTATTAAAACAGAATTTAAGATTTTGTGGACAAGTGACTCGGTGAAAATCAACATGTTTTAAGGAAGAGCATATCTTGCTCAGAATTATACTCATACGATATAAAATGCTAAATAACAAAATATGTCTTTTATTTAAAGATGTGTATGTTTTGAAAATTTTAAAATAACCTTTAAGAAAGCAATTTCTATCTATTAAGATATAGGTTTTGGAATGGAGGCATCATCCAAGCCATTAAAGTCAGGGTGCAGAAATTTGAAGAAAACTGGTTGAGCACTGAACAAAAAGCTCCTGCTAAACAAAAAGACATATGTATACCTTCAAACGTAGATGCTGTTAATGTTATTTGAAATTCACGTTAACGAGAATGTTATTCAAATACGTTAATAGATTATTAATCACATTTCTGTTTATGCAGAGATAGGTAAATTAAAAAAAAGAAGCTTCTGGCATCAAGCAACAAGCAGCCTTAATGAAATGAATCAACTGCTGCACAGTAGTTAGTAATAAAGACACCGGAAAGTGTGTAATAGCATCCTATGGAAAAATTGGTTCCTACATCCTTTGAGAAAAAGATGGGATATCAGAGAAACATATTTAAATGATACAGGAATTTTTTTATCTCCTCTAATAGTATAAAAAAGAGATATCCTCAAATAGAAAAAACACAGCTAGATGATCAATAAAAGCAATTAAACAATCATTTCCAGACACCGCAACATTCCTTGACCCACCAGATATCTGAATCTCATAGCATGTGATTTTTGCCTAATAGTGCTATTTGAAGAGTAAGGAACTCAGTGAGATAGTAAAGTAAATCAGTTAAAAGGATTACAGAGTATATTAATTAGAAAATTATATTCTGAGTAATAAATTTATTTTGCGGTCAGGAGTGAATTGACAAAACTTTACACATTCTCTAACTTATTTTCATGAGAATAATCTTCTACCTATCTTATTTTTATATGTCCAATTATGATGAGTTAATTTAATAAACTCAGGTTATAAATTAAAACAATTAATAAAATAATAGTAATGAAATCTATCATAAAAAAACAATTACCAAATTTTTTATGTCTTTTATAGTAGAGGGGTGGTCTTTTTATGTATCCCGATATTCCGGAACCACCAGAGGTTAAAAAAAGCTATACATTCAGAGGATAAGATGAAAGATTAATAGCACGTGTGAAAATGCCATGCGTGATTGGGATTCAAACACGGGACCTCCGGATGAAAGGCTAAGACGCTACCACTCACCCCACAGAGGCTGGCAATACATAGCCTGCCAATATTATTGTAATAATCAATACATTATGTTTTACCTTGAGTTGCCATATATGTCTATTCATAACATGTTTTAAGTTATCTAAAGCTTGGACTCTAACTGCTTGTATTAGTAGCACTGCACCTTTGATAGTAACATGTGATTACCAACAAAACTGATGACAACACAGTAAAGTTTCCTTAATGTGTTGGATTTCTTTATGACCAGATTTATTTCTTCTTTTCACCAAATATATTTTGAATTCGAATTAATGTTACACATTTTAATAAACAATAAAATTACTTCAGGTGTAATAAAAAAATATTCACTTAAAAAGGCTATTAATATCTGGAATGAAACAGTTATATAACATCTTGGAAACAAAAACACAGTTAGAGCCTTGCAGACAAAAATCCACTACAATTGATAAAATCATTCACAACAAATCTTATCATCCTGCACAAATATGCAGCTCGTACATATGTTATCATTACTTGAATACAAACTTTTGTCAGTCTATTACCGATCAGTGTAATATGTAATTACATTATGTGCATACAGCTAGACTGAAAATACAATAAAATCTGGTAGAAGTCAATGGCTACCTACCTACACATATAATGTGCTACATAAAATATCAAACAAAATTAAAATTGAAAACTAATGCATAAAATACATAACATTAACTAACACACATCAACCAAAAGTGATAAAAAAATTACCGATATTTTCAAGAAAGTTAAAAATTTTCCTTTTATAAACAAAATACTGACAAATACATTACCACAAAAGTACGTTAATTAAACTGCAATGATAGTACAAACACATCAGATAGATTAAACGCATATTTATTTTCAGATATTACAAGAGATAAATACATGTAAGCAAAACATTATGTAATTCAGAGTCGAATAATCAAATTTTCCACTGAAATGAGAAATTTGCTTTTAGGTAACCAAGAGTGGCTGGTAAATAATGTATGTACAACAATCAGTGAAGGTACATGCAATAAAAAGACTATCATGAATTTTGCACAATCTCAAAGTGGATTTATTCCTTAGTCGTTTTAAATCGCAATTGTTTATTAAGTTACACAAGACTTCGCTCTGATTTTCCTTGACCAAACTTATCTGATACATTAACAACTTATTCGTAGGTACTGGTTTAAGTAAAAACTGGTAGTGTAGATGAATGAAATAGTTAAGTTGGCCCTACAGTTTTAAATGAAAAATCTTAATATGTCTGTGAATCCGTTAAACGATCATCAAAAGTCAATAAGAAATTTACCTTCTTATTAGGGCTAATACTTTTTCACGGCTATTTATCAACTCAAATAAATTATAGTTAATTAAGCAATTTAACTGCTGCAATAAATGAAATAAATAATATATTGTATTTTTCGAGCACATGTACTTGCTAGAAACAGGAAGAGCAATTACAAAATATCTGAGGGAAATTCTGACCACGTTCGGAATCAGTGCCCATAAATACTCCTACATAAAATTCTGAAAATACTGACCGTATAACAAAATCATTGTTGTTGACCAGTATTATTTAAAGTTAAGTTGTTGTATAGAAAATAACCCCGAGGAAAGCATGTGAATTGGAATAAAAAAAAATAATAAATCAACATAAATAACAATAAATATTTACAAATAGAATAATTCATAATCATCAAATAAATAGATATACTCACTTCACAAGATCTCTATGTTTTACATTTGCAACATAAAAAATTAGATCATAAATGGTGTTTGGGTCGTCAGCAAAATCATCAACTATTTTTTCTAATGTTTTGAAATCATATTCTCCTTGGGCATCCCCTTTATATCTGTAATTAGTACAATATCAATAAATTAAACATCTCTTCTGTTTAATATCAAATAACAAGTAATTTTTATTGTTATTCCAAAATCTATATATAAATTCCATAAAGCCATTAATTATTTTAGTTAACAAAAAAATGTGTTGTGGACACACATCACTTCTTTGTAAACCTATTAAATTAAATATACACATTTTTCTGGTGTGCTTCATTTAAAGTGACATACGATCCTCCAATTCATTAATAAAATGGGCAGTTACTCGATGGCTAAAATATTCGTTTTTAGTAACATCAGATATTTATACAGTTATTAATTCAATAATCTTACTCTAAGTTTTAGGTAAGAGCAGTGGTTCTCAACGGGTGTGCTGCGAAACGTCATCTGACTGACACTTTGTGATTATTTTGCAAAAATTAAAAAAAAAAAAAAATACATATTTTTTTACAAAAATTGTAACACATTCAATGTAAAATTTCAGCTTGTTTCTTACACAAAAGTTCAATGTGGCGTTTGGCCACCATTTCATTGAAATTGGGGGCTCCCAGTGTTGCCAAGTCAGCATATGCGCTGTTGTCAAAACGTGCAGTGTGCCGCAGAAAATTGTGATGTATGAAAGTGTGCCGCGAACAAAAAAAAAAGGTTGAGAACCACTGGGTTAGAGTAAAAGTCCCTTTATTACTCTTAAAATAAATGTACGTCTTATATCTATCTAACACTATTTTTGAACCATCAACAAAATGAAAACAAAAACGAAAAGGAGAAGGTTACTAAATTTTATAGCAATATTTATTATCAAGTAGACTGAAACAAATGGATAATAAATAAACAATTCTAAATAATAATTTGCAATTAATATTAAATAATCAGGTGTTTCACCAAATCTGTTACTACACACATTTTTAAAAGTACATCAAATTTATTTCACTAATAACTTCTGAGTTTTTTCATATATTTTTATCATTGTTATTGCATTATTATTTACTGTTAACAGTTTTTTTTACAAACAGAGGTTAATAAATAAGAGATTAACAGATCAATAATTCAAATTACAAAAAAAAAAAAAAAAAGTTAAAAAAAAGAAAAGGAGATGATGTCTGATTTGAACCGATGTGTACCCTTGTAACATGCAAATATTTCATTAATTAAAATTTTATTTGGCTATAACTCTGGAAACAATGAAAATAAGTACCACTTATGATACATTGTTGAAAATCTCTCATAAGGTAAGGGCTTATTGTTGCAATTAAGAAAAATGTCAAAATCCAAAAAAATTTTGATTTTGGACTTTTTTACACTTTTGGTTCAGTCAATTGCAACCAAAAGGGAAGGGGCACAACTAGATACAACAGTCCTAAATCCAATGTTTCAACATTCTATTGCTAATCGTTTTTGAGTTATGTGTTATATGTCTGTACGTACAGATGTTATGCCGAAACTAATCAAAATGGATACAGGGATGGTCAAAATGGATATTTCCGTTGTAATCTGAAAACCGAATTTTTTACAATTACAATACTTCCTTGTATGAGTACCAGGAAGTAAAAAAAATTAATATTCTTAAGGAAAAAACAATCAAGGCATACACTTATTGTATTTGACTAGTTATTGTATTTGACTTTTTTTCTTTTTTTTTAATAAAAACAGTTAATTTTATTAACTGATAGGCAGCATATTTATCAAGAACATATTTTCAAAATTTAAGTCCCATTAACAAAAAAAAATATTTAAACTGCAAGGTTTATTCCGCATATAAGTTAGCTATATGCTACAAAAATGGTAATAAACCTCCATATTATATACATTATATAATGCAAGATTTTAATTCTGTGACACCACTCAAAATCTGTTCACAGAGTGCATTAACAGAGCTAAATAAAAATAACACAAAAGCCAGTACCATCATTCATTTAAAATATGTCAAAAACATACTTTTTGAAAAAATTGTAATTGTTAAGAGTTACAGAATTCTAACCCGTATAAACTTATCCAAAATATTCCTGAAACAATCAGAATCCAGAATACACAAATTTGATAATAAGGAATTATCAAACAGATACTACAAAGACCAAAAAAACTTTTACATTGTAAGAGGTTTTAGCCACTATATATTGGGAATATATATGCAAACATTACAGTCTCATAGTGAATTTCATAAAGAATTATGATAATAGGCATAGAAAATGTAGATGTTTAGAACAACCCTAAACAAACTAAGAGAGTGGCCAGACTGAATGTTAATGAATCAAAATGTAATGTTACAGTGAATGGGGAGTTTATCAGGGGATTTTGAAGTAACTACCGAGAATGAGACAGGTGACAGGCTTTTACTGATTTTATTCAATGTGGTACTGGAACTAGAAGTACAGCGGAAACTGAGAAAAATAATATGCAGAATTAAGATTGAATCGAAAATTAATATTCTAATGTTTAAAAATGATGTGACTGTGATCGAAGAAAGGGAGAAAGATCTCCGGGAAATAAGAAAAATCCTCATTAAACAAGCAGAGTACATGCGACTAAAAATTAATGATATCAAAATGAAGTACATGATTTTACATGAAAAAGGCAGAAGGTTAGAGAAGGCAGAATGAATGTTTTTACATTCAGAATTGTATAATCAAATAAAAATACGGTAAAAATAGTCAGAGCAGATTAAATATTGATAAGTATTTATTTGAATATAAGTTTTTTTACATTGATATTTTTTTCATAAAACAAATACAATATTTTACAATACAATACACCCAGTGATTTTGTATGGATATTAAAGACAGAAATTTGAATTTAAAAAAAGATGAGTTTGAGGATAAAATCTTGAGAAAAATTTATAATCCTTATTAATAATGAAAACAGAGTGAAACAAAAGAAGTACAGATCTACATGGTAAAAAGAGTAACACAAAAATAAAGAGTAAAAAAAAAAATTTTTTTTAATCTTTTAGTACCTTTTTTATTTTCAATACTGTACCTTTTGAAGTAAAGTATACCTTTAGAAAAACTTCACTATTTTAAAATCAAAATTTCATGAAATATCTTTTTTTTCTCAAAAGCAATAAAATATATAAATAAATAATTTATCAAATACTTTCAATTGTCTTTGTACAATGTAATGCAGTCCTTGTTTTGAAGAACACAAATGTTTTGTTACAGGATTTGGGAAGAGGAAAACCAGAGGGAAGAAACCACCAGACCAAGGCAGAGATAAGGTTAATTTACCAGATCTGTGCCAAAGAAGAGAAGATAAATCTGACGAGATCAAGACAGAGTAAAACTCAGAATCAAATATCAACTTGAAAGAAACAGCGATTGAAATAAATGGCAAGAAGAATAAATTTGCGAAATATAAATTACACAACTGTAAACAAAGTTACAGCAACACATTTTAGAAGTTGGCAACAATAGTTATCCTTGATCTTTCCAACCATATCAAACAGATATACTAGAAATATTTATGTATTTATTTGATTCTTTTTTTTTTTCAATACCTAATAATTATTACTGTCATGATAATAATTGTAAATTTTAATCAACGCATAATTGTAAAAATTGATTATGTCCTTTTAAGCAATCAGTTAGGAGACCATTGAGGGATAATTAATAAATCTACTGATTCGTCACTCTTCGTTTTTCTGTTTAGCCTGCAGAACTACCGTACGGTATTACTTCAGAGGATGATATGTCTATGAATGCAAATGAACAATTTCGGGTCAACCATTCCCGAGAAAGCCAGTTAATTGAAATCCAACTGCCAAAGAACACCGGTAACAATCATTCAAATCTGTATAAAAGTAACTTCTTTTATTAGGATCTGAACCAGAACTCTCGACTTTGAAATCAGCTGATTTGTGATGTCGTGTTAACCAGTAGACCTGCCCGGTAGGCTTTTTTTTTGTCTAATTTTTTTTTTATCTTGATCTCTTTCATTAAAACTTTTAATAACACAAACATTAGTTTCACATGCAGTAAAATATATCTATAAATATTATTATAAATTAATTAAACAATTAACCTTATCAAATTCTAACAATAATTCATTCTTGTTTCTCTAAATTTAACATCTACGTGTAGCATTAATATAAAATTACATTGTAGTAATAACATACTTCTTTTCCATTCAGTTGTTTAGTGAAAACTACCTTTTAAAATGGTAAATAAAAAAAAATTTGCAGAATGAAAATTGAAATTTTTTTAGTTACGATATAACCAAATCATGAATATTCAACTGTAATTCTTTTCAGATTTTTTTCTCATCTGAAATGTCAATGGAGTTTGAGATAGGTTTTGGTTCTGTAAGTACTAAGCACTCTGAACCGGATTGGTTCAATCTAGCTCAGATGGCTTAAAACTGGAACTTTAATGAATGGATTCCTTACTGAACGTGTTTTCCCTTATCTTTTCAAAATTTTATCTTAAAATTATGAATAAAAAAAATTTAAAACAAAACTATGTCATCTTGATTCACAAAATTAATAATTACACAAATCAGAATACTTCTTTGGAATTATGGACAAATTAAAAGAAATTATTTTTTTTAATGCGTTGAATTAACAGATGCAGTTTTTTTTTATTATTTCTAGATGTATGATTGTTATATACAGACAGCAGAAATGAAGTAATGTTGAAAGGGGAGAATTAGATGCAAACGATAGCATGAACCGATTTCAAACTGTTCTGATTACACACATTTAGGTGTAAGAAACATTTATAAAGCTGTACAGGGTCTGTATAATAAGTAACCGGACTGAGCCTGCCCCGCGCCGTCATAGCGTCTGCTAACCAGTATCTGGTGC